>LQNS02277602.1:21709191-21723295 GCA_001587735.2 Parhyale hawaiensis | reverse complement strand
GAGCAATTACAAACTATCAAGGACCACTTCAACGTTTCTTATACGCCCTCCACCTATTAGATTCGCTCTAACTTAACTAAACCTATCTAACACTAAAAATTTTAATAACCTAATTAGAACCCTCTTACGAAACTCTCTTCCTATCACTCCTTGAAATACATACCACCCGTAGACCTCATACCCATTCTTTGAAACCATATCGCTGTTATATAATCTTCGTATTGGTTACGGCGGGAAAATTTGATAATAATAATAAAAATAATCACCTTCTGATTTTCAAAACCTCAGCATTATCTTTTGCTGAAAAATTTTTAAGAGGATTTTCTATATCCAGTCCAATAGTCTCACTATGTTTTGTCTCTTGTTTAGTGTTACAATGTCGAGGAGCTGCTTGAACATAAAGGAAAACAGTACGCGTAGACTCTACCTAGTTCATGTACTTATATTCAAAATTTTTATGCCGAGAAATTTGATACATGTTCTCCTGAATCAGGAGTACATATATATATATATATTTTGAGTGTTGAACGTAAGTAATGAAAGATTAAGACAAGAGGGCCTGTATTGAGGACTTCCGGCATTGTAATAAGCATTTACAAATATATTGTTGCATGAGGAAAGGTTTCGTAGTGACGGGGCTAGCCCTCATCTAATCAAGTGACCATATCTAGTTACTTGTATAATGCTATTGCTGCGTAAGCGTTGTACAGCCGCCTGGTAAAGGGTTAATGAGCGATGTCCCGCATAACAAATGGGCGGAGTCGCGAGAAGACTTGAGGTACCCGTGGGCCTACCCATGAATCCCATCCCACGGCAGCAACATGTGCTTCGCACTACCCCCAAGATTTGCTGTTTACTCTCCGTATGAGTTCTTCTGTGTAAGCAATGGATTGTTCTTGACGGGAAGAGTGCACTCGACGAAGTGAACGGTTATATCCGTTCGAAAGCGCCAACAGATGGGGTGCTTTTGAAAACATCGACTAGTAGGCTAACTCTCTGTGTGTGATGGCGAAATTTACTGTTGCCAGCTGTACTGCAACAACAATTTTTCCAAATGGCGGCTATTGATTTTCTTACTCTACTTCTAATGCATTTTTTAGCTTGAATAGCTAAGACTATTTTGCTAACTGGACGGCAAGAAAATAGTGTCCAGTACCGTATAAATAACCTTTCTTTGCTTGTTCGCTTGTGCTATTATTAGTTAGTTAGAAATATATTAAGTTGTCGTGGCCTATCGTAAATGTCAAGATATTACGGCTTAATTATGTGTAAGAAATTGTCATGGATTTTTATGTATGTGTAGGTGTTGCTCTTGCAATGAAATACCTGGACTGGTTTTGGCTGTAAATGTGGGTTCACATGACAATCTTTTGCTTGACATTCGTACTCCTCAGCGTTCGACTGTTTTGCGGTGTCCTTGTCTGCACTCTACCATAAATTTTACTTAAAGCAAGCGCCATGCGTAAAGTTTAAAATGTCTTCAAAGTTGACTTGAATTAGAACTCGTCAAACTGTGGCCCTTTCTATTTCTGAAACGGGTACAGCAACGGCTTTAGACGCTGTGAAGTGCGAACATGGGCCAAAAACAGAGTCTTGTGGACCCTCCATTAATAAAACGAGATACTGCACAGTCTTTTTATGTATATATAGTAACTACCTGATTTGAATTGGGAAACTGTTGTGCTTATGCCGTGGGTGCGGTGATAAAGCTAGAAATATAATAATAACAACAATAACGCCTCGTGGCGGAAGACCAGCACCCGCGGTTGGGGCAAATTCAATACAATCATTGTTCATGAACAAGATTAGGTCACAGACCCGATCCCAGAGAGTAGAGCTTCAATAGTAACATAGGAATAAAATTGAACGCCTCGTGGCGTACGACAATCTGCCGTGGCGGAGGCAAGTTCAGTGCTGTCAATTTTTATGGCCAGCTAGGCCTGGTTTTTTGGTATGGGTCACATCTAGGCCCATCCACCAAACTCCCTACAAAAAATTATGAACCTTGCTCAACTCCTTCGACCACGTTTTGGGTGGACAGACAAATATACATACAGTGTATTAACAAATATATACTTAAATCTTCAACGAAAAGATTATCACCTCTCACATTTCGTTCGCGGGTTATAATAATCAAGGAAACACTGAGAGCGCGTAGTTCCGCCAAGCGACGCAATATTACGACAAATTTGGGCTCCGCAGCCAGAATTTCCTTGTGGTCATCACCAAAATTTTGTCATTTGGGGCTCTTGACATTTCTAACATTTTCTGTAATTTTCTTGAAGATCCGTCCATAACTTCCCAAGTTGTGTGCTGACAAACAGCTCGTCCATAAAATTTTGTCAGTTGTGCCTTCTCACATCTCGAACAATTTCTGCAAATAATTTTATGAAGATCCGCTCATAACTGTTTGAGTTATGTTACCAGTAAAATACTGTTAGACAAGCAAAGGTTGAACGGATCTTCACCAAAATTTAATCATCTGTTCATTTTAATTGACCTAATAGTCCCTGTAAATTTCATGAAGATCCGTCCTTAACTTTTTGAATCATCTGAGTGACAGACAAACACCGACAGAAACATAACCTCCTTCTCGGTGGCAATAATAATTGGGTAACTATCGCAGTGCTGTGCTTTATTTTGCTGCACATTTCATTTTACTTAAGCAGTTTTAAATTCAATTAACCTTGCTCTGAATATTGCCATGGTATTAAGAGTTTCCCAGTTTAACTACTAGTCACCATTTCATTGTTGAAGCAGGAAAAACGTTGCCACTCTGGTAAAGAACACTATAACATGCTGTGCTGCAAAGTTCCTCGATTGTTCTCTTTTTTTTTTCTAGTTGTGTTGTTCCTATGTACATTTTAAGGCATTTTTATGTCGTGCGTATTGTGTTTTCAGGATTGTTTTATTATTAGAACTCGCTCAGGGCCGTAGCCAGACCTTGAGTGTAGAGGGGTTACAAAAATATTTCCCAGTCTTCTGACAATCCTGAGGGATACTCAGTATTGAGACGAGAGGGTCTGAGGGCCGTTCTGGTCCCCTAGATATATATATTTTTGTTTTAACAGTGTTTGAGGTGCATCATAGAAAATTTGGTAACACTGAATAGTTTTGTTAAACTATTGAAAAACATGCTTTAGTTTGCGTATTTACGTTTTATTAGAATTTTATTATGCAACTTGAAGTTATTATCTGATACCTCAAAAACTGTTACTTTTTTTGACCGAACAAACTTACAGAGCATTGAAAAATATATCCCATTGACCCATTGTGTGTAGTAGGTGTAAAGTTATATGACTTCAAACTTATAAAAAAGTATAATACCACGTCGGCAAGAGCGACCCTGTATCAACCTCACTGCAGCAGCACACAACCCTCGCTGAGGGTTGGCTGGGTGATGGATGTTCGCTATAAGTAGGCTTAGAGAATGCATCATCACTAACATCTTTTCGCTTTACTATGTCGGGTAGGGCAAACGAAATACTCACTTTTCTCATGTAAAGTTTTTCCTTGCCATTGAAGTTGCACCCATCGACTACGGCGGGGAAACCCTTAATATAATAATAATGCCATTGAAGTGGGAAGATTTTTTTTGCCGGCACTGTAACTATTCCTTCGGGACGTCTGTCTTTCGTGCCCACTTCGCTTCCTTCCTTATTTCATACTCCTGCTTGCTCATGCTTTATTCTGTTCTTCTTCTTCTTTCCCGACTTGCTGTTCCATGTGCGTTGATCCTGTGTGGGAACACCTTCGTACACGGTGTGGTTCCCCGTTTGTATCGACATACTTTATGGCCCTTGCTCTTTCCTCTGTGGTGTCGTTCCGCTCGGAAACGGAGGCTTCAATCTTCTAACTACATATAACTAACTTCTCAAAGTCTCGTCTACACGATCAATCTTTTCATAGAAGTGTTTGTGTTCGCGGAGTGCGACACTCGCTCAATTGTTATAATAAGTGACTCCCGTAGCGCAATTACAGCTCTTGAACAATTCCGACCTGAAAACCAACTGGTTAAGGAAATTAGAAACGAAATCTCTGCCAGTGCGAAGGAGGTCCACCTCTGCTGGGTTCCCAGTCACGTGGGAATCCCTGGCAATGAGAGGGCAGATACGCTGCCCGTGATGCTGTAGCAACTCGTGCTCTCGAACCTGTCCCAATACCACGCTCTGACTTGCAAACGTCACTTCCAAAGAATTGTATGGCACAAATGGTACGAAGAGTGGGAAACTAAAGTGCCGGCCGACAACAAATTGAAAATTATAAAACCACACTTAGATGTTAATCTCATATCTGACTTCGAGAATAGAGAATGGGAAGTCAAACTGGCAAGGCTAAGAATTGGACATACACTAGCAACACATAACTTTCTATTGAGAAATTCCCCAGTACCCTACTGTCTAGATTGCCTTGTGCCGCAATCTGTATATCACCTATTGATCGAATGCCCCTCAATAGTGGATGAACGCAGAAGATATCTTGGTTCTGGACCTTACTCCCTTACTGATATATTTCAGAAACTCTCTGCATATAGAGGACTACTATGGCAATTTTTACAAAATATTGATTTTTATAGAAAGATTTAATCCTGTAAACCCCTGATTTAAAAACTACTGAAAAAAGGTAGCTAATTAGAATGTAAACAAATATCACATATTTTAACGAAGCTTCTATCATATTGACAGAGATACACTATTGAAATGCCGTTCTGAGCATCAGTGGTGGTGAAAAAGTTATAATAATAATAATGTGTTCGCGGAACGATTTTGATTGACAAAGACACGTGGCGAGGCCTCGAATCTTCTGATTAACGAAGATCCAACACGTTCGAAAACTTCAGCACAAACTGCCGGGAGTTTGACCAAAGTTCGAAAATTATATTTCGCTGTGTGAATAACATAGGTATTTGTACGTGGTTCCATTATAGTATGTAGTAACGAAAGCATCAGTTTTTTATTTAAGTTAACCTGCGTAGCGAATTCTGTTTATGTTTGAGTCCAACTTCTGGACAGTGGAAAGCATTAATTTTGGCAACTACCGGTATATGTTACCAATCAGCAATAACTGTAGCATATTCGTCAAGTTACTTCAGTTCCTTCTTTTTCACTATTAAAAGCAAAAATGGAGCACGAGTTAAGTTCTAAAGGAAGAAACGGATGTACACACTGTGAAATGCAATAGAAAGTATAGCATTTAATAAAAAAATGAGATATTATTGTTCAATCGTCTGTATCTCCGCATGTGAGAGGATGCCAGTGAGTGCATTTTTAGCAATAAATAGTTTTACCTGCCCGTCAGCTTCTACCACTAAAATAAATGTCTCGACAATAAAGTTAAGGTGGAATGTCGATTAATAGTTATGGAATGCCGAATTCCCGTATCGTGACCTTGAAGTATTCGTGGTTTCTGTTTGATCCCGTCTTGACAGAGAAGTGTCTGTGTTTTTGCTGATCGATTCTTGTGTTTGTGATTGATGTAGAGACTTGAGATTGATCGTGTAGACGTACCTTAAAAGACAGTCCATGTTGCTGTGCCTCCCAGCGTTGACCTCCCTGACCATTTGCGACCAAATTGCATAGTCCAGTGGGTTCAGGTCGACCAAGAAGGAAGGCCATATGGAAGGTACCCAGAACTCGTTCCCTCCGAGCTCAAGAATGCCTGCATTGACTTGGCTGTGTAGGACGCGATGCCGTCTTGCTAAAGGTCATAACTGCCAAGTCTAGGCTAATTCTTCTGTAGTCAATGCAAGATATGTTTTTTCAATACGTTCTGGTGCACCACAGCGTCGACCTTCTCGTTTTTGGGGATGTAGATCATCGGACACTTCTTGCCATCACTGGCTACGACGCCCAGGACCATGATCTTCGCAAGGTTCTTGGACATCGAGCTGACCTTTATTTCAAGGTTTACCAAGCTCACGGGGAGATCTGAGATGTATCTGTCGTTTTGATTGTTGACTACGGAGTACATGACTAAGAGTTTCTCTCGTCTTGTAGTTGGCCAAGATCTTTATCCAGTTCTGCCAGGCCCTCGTAAGCTTCATCTTCCTCTCAGCGCTCGTCTACCAATACTCCGTACGTCCACAGTCTTCAAGTTCTTTGGCGACAAGTATTTCTTCACAATTTTCTGGTCCGTCTGGCGGCTACTCTCGAGGGTCCTGGCCACCTTCGAAATTGTGGCATTCGTGTTCTTGATGATCATGTTTCGGGCCTTCTTGATGTGGGCCGCCATCGTTTTCACTGACCACTTCCACTTCTGAACTTCATATCAAGATCCTGGCCAGCTTTGATCAACCGCTTGAAACTCATGACGGTCGACTTGGACACCTGAAGGTTCCTCACGATGTCAACGACCTTCTTGCCTGCTTTCAAGAGCTTAGAGATGGTCATACGATTCGCCTCATAACTTTGGTTGGTGGACATTTTTGAGCTATCTGTTTATCTTGTTCCTTAGTGATAACCTAAAGAAATGCTTCTGAAAGTTCCAACTTTATCTAAAAAAAGATGATTAGGGGCAGTAAATTGCAAGGTGTGAGAACTAATGGACAACAGTTCAATCATCCAGCTGTGTCAAATACCAAATGTCTGTCAGGGCCAGACCTATTGTAATATGCAAGTACCGGTACATGCATTATTTCATCAGACCTTGCACCAAAACACTAAAAGTCCAACAGAGAATTTTCAACTGTCGGACCCAAGGGGGGTTACAGACACCCAAAAAAAAAAAAACCCTGGCTACGGCACTGTCGCTGTTGTACAGCGCTAGGTTCTCTATATTTCCTTTCTGTCTCGCGAGGTGGGCCGCCGATCGAGGTGACCGATTTTTTTTGCGGGGCTCTTACTTTCGCTCGTGCGGAGGGCCATAGTAGGGACCGTCCGCACGGGCGTTTCTTTCTTCTGTCTTCTTCTCATTTCGTCCATCTCTTGCCACCTGAGCACAACGTTTAGTTCTGGCTATGAGCCGAGTAAATTATCATAAATCGCTATTGATTGTCTTGGTTTCAGAAATAGAGGGGCAATACCTATATAATAATAATTGTGCAGAGCAGAATTGAATTGTCAGCTGTCAGTAGAGTATCGGTTTGGGTTAACGTCTTATAATTTGATTTAGTGTGTGGGAGCGAAAACGCGCTTGTATGAATTAAGTTGCGCACAAGTGCAGGCTCTTAAGCTTAATTTGACTTGCTCTCGCTGTGTCAGTCGATGACGTCTTTGGTTTCCGTAAAAAGGTATCGGACGCAGGTGTGTCCTGACCCCCTTGTTTAGGTCAAGTCATATTGCATCCCAGTCTCGTGGTGCCTCTACCTAATATTGTTCTCTAGTGCACTTGCCTACCAAAACATTTGTTAAACAATATAATAATTATGATAATATTTAATAAAAGGTTAGTCGTCTTTCAGATGTCGTAGCAAGTGTCTCGAATAAAGTTTCAAATATCTCATTATGATCGAAATAGTTGTGCATTTCCCTTCTGCTTAGGCCCCCGCCACACCTGTGCAACGAGCGACGCTGCAAACTTGTTCCACGATAAAACCTAACGTCGGGTACACCCTAAAACCGATACTGCAACACAGTTGAACGCTGAGGAGTATGCACGGGGTCCTGGAGGCGCGTGTAGACTCGCCTCTAGCTCTAATTTCTATTTGGGCTATCTTGATTTTGTATCAATTTTGGTTCTAGTTTCTACTTTGGGCTATCTTGATTTCGTATCAATTTTGGTTCGTGTTTTCATACTCCTACTGATGTTATCTTTGTTCTCATCCTCCTCTTTTTATTCAACCTGCTTTACCTAGGTGCGTTGATCCAGTATAGGAACACCACGTGCATGGGCTCTACTCTTTTGTCGATATATTATCTCTTTCTCTCTTGCAGGGATGACTGATCTAAGTGTAAGATGTTTGACAAGGGGAATTTGAATGTAACGGCCTGAAGCCATGTTATCATTCCAGTCACAACCTAACGTGTTATGCCATAGATGACCTCTTCATAATATCTAATTCAAGTCATAATTTCTAAAAACTGTTGCCTCAAATTGGAAACTGTAATCGATTTTCTAGTCTCGTTTATTGGATTGTTTGTTCGATTTAGTATTAATTACATCTTAAGTATATATGCCCTTATCATGTACTACTGTGTTTTTTTTTTATTTTGTTATTAGGATTTTCGCCTTACGTGATGTATTTCACTTGTATGTTACTTGAACTATTTTTCACTGTTTTGGCATATATACTGTACCAGTTTGATATACGTGCTTATGTACGTGTAACTTATTATTATAATGCAGTGTCCAGCATCACTGGGCAGCTGGTATTGTATATTAGGATAGAGATAGAGACCCCTCGCGGCGCATAGGATGGGCCATAGGGTTAGGTTAGTTTTGATTCGACCATCCTACCTTATGGGGAGCGGCGCCCAGGGGCTGTAGGTTGCAGTAGCAATTAGCTAGGCTATTGCCGGAGACCTCGATCTTTACCCCTGAGCTGTACGGCTGGCATGCAGCACTGCAACTCATTAATGATAGTGATGAGAATCAGTTTACAATATTCTCCGACTCACAGAGTGTAGTACAGGCCATTTGAGCATGCGATAGCATCCACACCGTCATGAATTAAATAGTAACCATGCTACAACATTTATATCAGATTGGAAAGGCTGTGTGCTTCTGTTAGGTCTTAGGCAAGGTTGACTTCGCGGGCAATGAGCTCGCTGACGAAGAATCAAGGCGAGTAACCCGTCAGACCTACTGCCGGTGAACCGCGTTAGGTCAATAGATCTAACGAAACCTACTTGAACTGTAGCAGTCTCAATGGCTAGCTCACAGAGATAATAAATTGCGGAACATCAAAAAAACCGTCCGACAGTGGCACTCGTTCAGTAGCGACGACCGTCGAATGGACGTCTTACTCTGCCGCCTACGTATTGGACACACGAGACTTACTCACGAACAATCTGCGGACGGGGCACCCGTAATTTTATTGCGACCATTGCCTCGTACCTCTCACCGTCGTACATTTGATAGCAGAGTGCTCCATCTTCTCCAACGAGTGGTGGGGCTGCTACCTGACCCTCTATGGACTGGATGCCGACTCCGTCCTTCGGGGAATGCTATCTGAAGGGCCTCGCAGCCAATTTAAACAGAGATGCCCATGAGACATTTCTTATCAGATGTGACTTGTATAACAAACTGTGATGAACCCATCACGATAAATACCGCCATCAATCGTGACTTCATTTTCCTTTGCGAGATCCATGTAAACTCAATGACAATAACATCCCTTTAAAACGAGATAGGTTTCGCGCCCTAGTGGCGAGCGAGCCTGTGTTAAACCGCAGGAATAGTTCGGCGCGATGTAGACAATGTGTCTCTCAAGCGCTACTAAAGCTCTCACTACCACTACTATAACACCTTCGTGCATGGGTTCCCCGTTTCTGTCTACATACTACATGCCCCTTGTTTCCCCCTTTGTTAGATCGCCGCCCAGTGGGAACAGAGGCCCAAGCTATTCATTGTAATAATAATTGAATCAGTAAAATTATTCTACGGCCTTTTAAATATTTGTGATTCAAATTTGACTAAACTGATGCTACAATATTGAAGTATAAATTCAGTTGTGCGAATACTGTAGGTACTATATTTCGCGTGGACTGCTAAGGTTTTAATGAGGTCTCTAATGCACCTACTTTAGGCAAGACAATCGGAACCATTTAGATTTGCAATCGGTATTCTTGAACTTGGATTTTGAGTTTGCTGTTCCCCACGGTTTGTAGTTTCATATGTTAATCGCAAACCGATTGTATATAACCCTTCGCTGCACAGTTTACCACATGTTATGCGTACCTGATTGTATTATTCCCCCGGGGAAGCCCTCTGGGGCATATTGTTGCGGGCCCTTTCCCTGCCACAATATGTTTGGGCATCACGCACCCAAGGGTCCCGAGTGCCTTCTCCTCAGGGGACGTAGCATCTGGTCGCAGTTCCTGCTGAGAAGGTTAGTTTTGTAGAGTTATGTAGGTTCTCTATATTTCCCCTTCTGTTCCGTGAGGTGGGCCGCCGAATTGTGGTAAGCGACCCATCCCATGGGACTCCTATTTGCTCCCGTGGGGGGGGGGGGACGACGGAAGGGACCCCCCGCACGAGTGTTCGCTCTCTTCTGTCTTCTCTTTTCGTTTTCCGTCTCCTCTGCGCCGCACGACTGAGCGATTTCGTTCGACCGAGCCGTGTAGAGTTGGAGATGCTCGCGCCTAATTTCCTGCCAGACATGGTGCACCTGGCCAAGATTGTTCTAATAGAACTCATTTGAGTTCGACTAAACTTCTAAACTATATCATACAAAATTGGATCGCTGTTAGATAGTCCTTGTATCTAATACGGCGGGAAACCCCACAATATAATAATAATTCCCCGGGAAAAGCAAGATTAGGTCATGCAGTGAAGGGTAATATGCGGAAACTTAGTTCTTTGAAGTGGGTGAATTGCACACACCGTAGAATGTGTGTGTCGCATTGAGACATTTTAAGACTTCGCTGCTGAAATATTTAGTTTATACGAGCATCGCTTTATTAATTTTGTGTATATCAAGTTGAAAGGAACGAACGTTGCGCAATTGAGACGATGACTAGATTTTCCAGATGGATTTGTGTGATATTAAACTAAGTCTTAGCCTGTGTTGCATGTCCTGCACCCTGTGTGTCCTCCTACAGCAGTACAGCCACTGGCACCGCCCTTTGTTTCTGTATCCTTACCTTCACGGTCCTGGAGGCACTATCGTCGTTCTCGACGATTTTGCGTTCAAGTACGCTTTCTGCGCGCGCCACCACTAAAATAAACACTACCTAGGCTAACCTAACCTTACCTAACTTAGCCAGCGAGTAGCGCGGCGCACCAACTTGAACGCCGCTCACGCGCACACGATCTGCATACACAAATTGTCGCGAACGACGATAGCGCGTCCTGGAGACAGGTGTCCTGCCAGCAATAGAGGCTGCGTAACCTGGGAGAGGTGTGTAGTGTGGTTCTGGCCTTGCTAGTTACCTCCGCTTTTCTTCAGTCATGCCCTCGGGGTAAATTCCGGCGGGCCCTTGCCCTGTCAGAATATATTCGAGGCGCACTCGCCTAAGGGCTGTCTCGAGTGCTTTTTTTCCGCTGGAGAGGTTCGCAGCTGGCCGCAGTTGTTGCTAACATGTTAGTCTGTAGATTGTAGTTCGGTAGGTTCTCTGTACTTTCCCTTCTGCTGCGCGAGGTGGCCCACCGATCGAATGGTGGTGACTGACAAGCGACCCATCCCATGGGACTTGAACCTGCTCCCGTGTGGGGGTACAGAAGGGACCCTCCGCACGGTGGTCCTTTCTTTTATTGCGTTCGTTTTTCGTCTACACATCTACGCAGCTTGGCGAAGCGAATTTGTTCACCCCTGCAATGCGAGTCAGAGATGCTTTGTGCCTCATTTCTTTTCAACTTTTAGCGCACTAGGCGTAGTTTGAGACAAGTATAGAACTAACCTTGCGAGTTCATCATACTGGAACTTCCTGGCGGAAATGAGAGTAGAACTACGTATTACTGCTAACATGGCGCCCCCCTTCGGGGTATAATCTGGCGGGCCCTATCCCTGTCAGAACCCTGCCACAATATGTTTGGGCATCACGCACCCAAGGGTCCTGAGTGCCTTCTCCGCAGGGGATGTAGCATCTGGCTGCAGTTCCTGCTGACAAGGTTAGTTTTGTAAAGTTAAGTAGGCTCTCAATACTTCCCCTTCTGTTTCGGGAGGTGGGCTGCCGATCAATGTGGCTGACCTGTTCCCGCTAGACTCCTACTTTCTTGCATTTCGTTTCCTTCCGTGTGCGGCGTAACTCAGCGACAGCGTTCAGCCACGCCTGAGGGTTGGAGATGCTCAACTTGCGCCTTTTTCCTGTCAGTAGCGCACTGACCACTCTGAGACCTACCGGCAGAAAAGCAGACTGTTTTTAGTAACTGTTAAATTTTGCGCGGGATCAGCCGCGTGCTCGGACACGTTAAACACAGGAATAGTTCGGCGCGATATAGGCAGTGTGCCACTGAAGCGCTAGTAAAAACTTCTGCTTCTATCCCCCACGATACCAGCCCATATCGTAACGCCACCTCCCTGCTGACGTTTTACGCGTTGATGACACTCACCTCCAGGTCCACCCATCGGGACCATCAAGGGTTGCCCGGGTTTCGTCTGTGAAAAGAAAGTGATTCATGTTGACCTTCATGTATTTCTGTGCCCATTCCATCTTCAAAATTTCATGTCTTGGGGTCAGAGGAGGCAATTTCAGAGGGGAGTAGACAGAACCAATAAAGCGAAGTATGTTATTTCTTGTGGTTTTAGCCACTTTGGGAAGTCAAGCAGCCGTAAAAATTTATTCACTTGTTTGCCCGAATCTTTTACGTAGCTGACGAACCACATTTCTCATGTCTCTCAGTAACAGTCCTTGAATGCCCAGCATCTGATAGTTTTTTTTTCTGTGGTGAAGGGTCCTCCAACAATCTTGTCACTGTGTCATTATGGCGTCCTATTTTCGGGTAATAACATCAGGAGAGGTGCCTTTAGCAGTTTCTTTGATAATTTCTTTCTCCTCGTTAGTTAGAGCTTTTCCACATCCCATTTTAGCATAATATACAAGAAGCTGTTATTGTCGTTCACCTCAAAAAGAGAGAGAGAAAAAAATGCAAAGATTTGTCAATCAGGAGACGCAGCAAAATGTAAACGAACTCAACAGTGTTGCCATAAGATGAAAATTTGATGGCTTAAGAATGAGATACGGTCAATTTTGTTCTAAGGCTATTATTTCTGCTCTAAGTGTACTCCCGTGGGGAGGGATGTGGAACGGGCCGTCCCCACGAGTTTCTTTCTTCCGTCTTCTCCAAGTTTCATTTTTCGTCTCTTTGAGATGATTTTCGCCTTGTTTTCCTGCCTGTAGTAGCACACGTGGCCGACTCCAGACAAATATTGTATTATTAGTTATACTAATAGTCAGAAAGTTAAGCCTCCATTGCCGAGCGGAACGATATCACAGAGGAAAGAGCAAGGGGCATGTAGTATGTCGATAGAAACGAGGAACCCATGAACGAAGGTTTTCCCACACAGGATCAACGCGCATTGGAAGAAAAAGTCGGGAAAGAAGAGGAGGAACAGAATAAAGCATGAGCAAGTAGGAGTATGAAATCCGGAAAGAAGCACAGTGGGCACGAAAGACATACGTCCCGAAGGCTTAGCTAATGGCTGAGGTAATGTGTCATTGAACACTTGGTCGGGCATTCATGGTGCGTTCGCCTAACGGCGGCCGCACCGAGCCTCACTGGAAACAATTTGAGACACAGGACCTACTTACATAGGCTATATGTGAGTTCGCCGTCAACTCCAGACCTTCCGACAGAAATGCAGAGATAAAATATTTCACCTTCCACACGATGTGACTTTGAACCGCTGCGCTAGCAGCCATTCGTATTTACTAATGTTAATAATGCTGGTTCATGCTGCACATATTTGCCCTTTGGGCCCCTGAGAAATTGTTGGCAAAGTCAACCACAGATTGTCTGAGTTACGGCATCAAGCAACTAAAGGCTTCATGAAGAGTGCGACCCTCATTCCTTATTAGTCCAGAGCTAGTACAATGGTTTTGAAACGTTAGAAACGCTCACCCTACACTCTCCAGCATTAGTGATTCACATCCCTGGCAAGAACTAGTGACTTCAACACGCCCACTCAATCGCTGAGAGGGATTTTACTTTTATTATCAGAGTCTGAAGAGGGTATGAAAGCTCGAGCCAAGTTGTACTAAGTGATACTTTTGACATCAGTGCGTCACTCGCGAAGTGGTTATATTCCCGAAATTTTGCAAACAATGATGATATTATATAGGCATTTTTCACCACCACTAATGCTCAATGAGGCCTTTCATTATAATGAACGATGGAAGGAATTAACCTAGTGCTAAACTTGGGACGTTGTACAGAATGTAGGTCATGAAGTGCTTTGCTAATGTCAAGCATGACAAGATCAAACTATTACTGGCGGAAAACGATATAGATGTTCTCTGCCTTTCAGAGACCTGGTTTGAAAGTAGCACCCCTAGCTCATATCTCA
>LQNS02277602.1:21666715-21683338 GCA_001587735.2 Parhyale hawaiensis | reverse complement strand
ATACAAAAGATGAACAACCAATAATGAGTCGTCAATGAAGCCTTTGTACGTAAATTTAAGAAACTATATTCGGAACAAAATAACTCTTCATTAGATCTTCCAAAAAAACATCAACATCAGCAACATCAACACGACAAGCATAAAGTCTATGAACATCGCGCACTAATTCTTAAAGTATCAATCTTTGTGGACTTGAACGGCTCATACTTAGGAGAGACAGTGGAAAGTTCACTATTGCTACTTGCTATTGCGTAAAAATTACAGTAGCGACTGAGACATACGACAATTTTTTATACTGGTAAATTTTGCCCAAGCTGAAGCCGTGCCGCTGCTACGTACACAGATTAGCCGAGTTGCCTCGGCTGCTGGCGCGCGGCAACAAAAGTTGTTACGTGGGCACCGAGCTTTATTTACCGTATCACTCTTTATTCTGAATATTACCGCACGTACGCTCAACTGTACGAAACGTGCGCACAGTGCACATGCTCTGCACCACAGCGCCCGTGTTAAACTTTTCTGTTCGACAGTGGCCGTAGTCCAATGGTTTGCATTCAGCATCGATACGAGTGAGATAAGATAAGGGATTTCAATTGAAAAATGATACTGAAGATTGCTCAAATTGATTGCTAACGCATATACATCTGCAGCAGTTTGAGCTTCCATTGTGCAGCGGCATTGAGTTTGGAAAGCCTTCCATCTATGGAATATTAATAATAATTTTGTGTTTACTTGTTTTGGATATCGTTAATGTCAATAATCTTTTAAAAACGCAGTCTCTTGAAAAATTTAAACCTTCTATAATGTGAAAGTCTATGATAGGCTAGAATTTAAAAGAGTAAAAAATAGGTAAATAAAATAAAAGTGGGCGCGGCCTTTGGAGAACAAATTTTTTATTTGCAGTATCCCCGCTTGTTGCTTAACTTCTGTCGTCTTTAGAAACAAAAATAAGAAGCCCAAACCTGAGTTTTTTTAACTAAGAAAACATGATCATACCGGAGCCACTGTTATAATGCAAAGTTATAGCGAGTACAGCAATACTTGTAATAACAGCGCTAATTAAACGAAAACTAATTCACATGAATTAGGAAAATCAATATAGCAGGCAAAACATACTGGCGGTAAAAGTTTGCCGGATATAAATGTATTTATATACTGATTCTAGCCGCGAATATGTCTTAAATGCTGCATTAAGTTTTCTGATTCACTTGTATTAATTTTCATTCAATTCCACAATTGTTACTCGTATTGTTGCACTATACTTTTGCATTTCAGATTTTTCTCTTATTAATGGCATGATTCGCTGCTCTAGCACCAATATTTTGCTAAACAAAGCTGCTCTACAATTAGCTGCTGTTTTGCATCTACTTAATAAATCGTCTAACGACTTGTCTAATTTCTTTCCTTCATCTTACAGCAGTACTTACATAACACTCCAATACGATGGCCTTGAATAGCTATCGTTAATTGTGTATTTAAAAAATATATATATATATATTACATGGTGAGCGGTTCATACGACAGTCATATGAACAAGTTTTTTTCTCAGCAAATTGTCCGAATCCTTTGCTGTATCTTTGTAAACACAGCTGCGTGCTTACAAAAAAGTTACTAAAATGTTAGCCGTAAGGCTATTTTGCTAAGTGTCGGTGTAGTAAATAAGCGGATGTTTTCAAGTATAGAGTGAATGAAAACTTAGTTATATGGTACAATATTGCAAGAGAATTTTGAGTTATGATTCCTTCCAAACATGAAGAGTTGTCTCAGGGACTGTACACACGCTAGTCAAAAGAATGAGTTTCGTCATCTCCACGTCCGAATGCGTTGCTGTGTCCATTTAAATAGCACATACTCGCAAAGGAGATTGAGTTATAATTCATTCCAGGTTCGAAGAGATGTCCGAAACTCAACGGACGGCACTTCCTGAGCAAACTGAACAGACGACTAAAGCCGGCTGCACACTAACAACTTTCGTCAGCCCCAGCGCCAACACGTGTTGTCGTCAGAGACAACGCCAACCAACTTTTGGCTTCCCATACAGTTTCGCCGCGCGTTGTTCGTAGCGCCTTCTGGCCAAAGTTAACAATCGCCGATTGTTTTTGAAGTTGATGGTAAAGGTAGGCCCAGCCTATGCATTTGATAGCTAGTCTAATTAATGATAACCAATATATATGGCTAGCTAGCCTACAGCTGCCTACCTCCTGTAAAGTTAAAGAAAAGCCTTCAATTTTCAAACATTTTTTGAGCTCCACAAAGCCCTGAGTTAGCATATTTTCCCTGTAACTTAGGCTAATTCATAATTTAAAGCAGAAATTTCTAGTCACATGTGGGGTAAATATTAATTAAGTAGGCCTAGGCTATGATATTAGGCTGCTGTACACCGTGGTTTATAGCTTATTGCTGCACATAATCATTTGAACCATTCAGCATCATCACACAAGAAATACTTGAGCAGGTGTAGGCCTTAGTTAGCCTACCTACATCAACATTTGAGAATTATTGAGGGAGGAGGCTCACCTCAAACCTCATTTCCGGGGAGCAATGAAAGAAAATTACTGCATCATATCAAACTTGCTGCTGACACATAATTCCCTAAAATGGATATTTAGCATCCATGCAAAAGCTCATGGCAAATATGTCTATTTCAATTTGACAATTTTCGAAGAGACAGTTCCCAGGCCTTGCAGCAGCACAGCTTGCTGGCCGAACACAGGCAAAACCTAAAATTTCACTGCTAGCACGCAATACGATGAAATTCCTGAATAAAAACTCATTTGTTACGACTAAATAACTAATAAAATATTTATCAAGAACTAAAAATCAATCTAACGGTAAATAATCCTTATATAATAAAATGCTTCGTGTATTTGTTTATTTATTTATTTCGTGTCCGCTTCGAAGGAAATAAGCGAAAAATAAGCCAGGTTGCAGATTTTGTAAATCTATGTCCAGGTTGCAGAAGATGCCGTAACCGCATGCAGTGCAAATGAGGTCATATCGACAACTCCTAGTATTTGAGGGTCGAACCTTTTAATCCTATTCAAAATAATGCAGCGCTATATTCTTGACACAGAGAAGCAATTAAAATGGTTACTGCTTTGTCTTTCTGTACTTGCCGACAACATTTTTTTCCATGTTTTGTGTACGCGTGCAGCTGAAGTAGCTGGTCAGTCAGGAGCGAGAGATGGAATGAATTAGGTTGAAAAAATATAATAATATGTTTAGTGAAAAATACCGTGAACTGAATATGAAGTGTAGATAAGGCTTTACTTCAAAGAAGAAGCTAAGTCAGCGGCCCATGCAGATCGTGCCGCTGGTGATGTGAAGTTTCCACCAGCCATAACTGCAACTTTCTATTCAGAATTGCTTATTAATATTTTCTTCCTTTATTTGTGTGCTTAAGGGATGAAATTTGCTATTTACAACGATTTTTTTTTTAAATTAATAAAATACTCATATGCCGTTCAAACGTAGCTTTTGATGATAATTTCTGGTGAGTCCTCCCGCTACAGAGCGGCTACACTCTTTGCTGCCTGGGTTTACCTATCAATTGGTATCCAGGTTACGATGAGCTCTGAGCATTTCCAGTAAATTTTTTTGACGGAACTATACTTTGTTGGTGCTGCTCAACGTTTGACCAATTCCAAACTGATACATATCCTTGCAGGGGGATATTTTGCTTCCAAAAAACTCATGGCTGTTCAACTTTCGTTTCATTAATGGAAGATCACGCCTGCAGGTATGAGACCCATTTTACAGCAAAAACCTGTACTGGGAACCGGAACAATAAAAAGGTTAATAACAAAAATATTGCCGTCATTTTTGATTGCCGGGCCCTGTAGTGAATAATAAGGTAATACATACTGTTATTGCCAGGAAGCAAAGAGCGTCACGCGAGGACTCAATGGGACTGAAATAAAACTTAGCCGAGACCGCATGTCGGTGAATGACGTCACACCGACGAGTCAAAGTATTTGAGGGTCGGAACTCAGGCTTTCGTAGGTTTGGTTTTTACTTCTAGCCAAAGATATAGACAGTGTTACATTTTTTATGTAAGAGAAACCATACGAACAGCTATTGCTCAGACTTCTTGTACTTGACGACAACCATTTTACCGCGTTTTGTGTATAGCTGCAGCTCAAGTAGCTGGTGAGTCAAAAGCGGGAAATTGAATGAATTAAATCGGAAAAATACGAGGATATATTTAAATTGTTTTATGAAGAGCACTGTGAACTGAACGTGTAGACTAAATAAGGCTTTACTTTAAAGGAGTTAAATCAGGGCGCCAAAGCGGCCGAGTTCTTGCGTTTGGTGGTGTGAAAGTATCCACCAGCCTCCACTGCAATTTTCTATTGATAATTATTTAGGTACTGTTAAATTAGTATAGGTTCTCTTCACTTATTTATATGTCCAAGGGATAAAATTTACAATAGCCAACAATTTTTCTGGCGAAATTAAATAAAATACTCACAGACTGGTCAGCCGTACCATTCGTCGATGTTGACGTTGTTGATGACGTCACTTCACTTTTTCATGCTAGTTTTTCGTGAGTCCTCCGTTACGCTCTTTGTTACCTGGTTATTGCAATAGTAAAGACGGGAGCACATGATTGCCATGCAAACGAGCATCCTCACTAATCATCCGCGAATGTTTTGTTGAGTCCTCGTAAACACAACTTTGTCTCTAGCAAAAAGTTGCTAAAATGTTAGCCGTCAAGTCAGTTTGCGTAGTGTTACAAATGAAGTATGCGGATATCACTTCAAATATGAATTTGTGCCTTAGCGCTGTTTAAACAGCAACATCGACGCATTTGGACGCAAAGGAAACTCCTTCATTAATTTGGCTGTCGTGTGAACACGCCATAATATAGATAAAACATAGAGGGTAATAAAAATAAGCCACTGCGCTTGTCAATCATTTGGACGCTTTCTTCCAACTAATCATTCGAATGTTTTACTGCCCCGTTTAAACGGTAGAAAAGGGCGCAGCATTCTGAGTTTTGGTTCACTCTTATTCAGAACACAGTGACACTTGCCAAACAAGCTGACTTGATGGCTTAGAGCAGTGTTTCCCAAACTTAGACTTGTCGCGTACCATCAATTTAACCATAGTCCCATTGACGTACCACCGATATGACGAACTGTATCAAACACAATATTAATTGACTAGCTGTACCTGTGAAATTTTCACAGTCTACCGGGCCTTTAATTTTTATACAAACTGTGTGTCCCCTTTATGGAGCTTTCCAACGTTGCGAACCAATCTCATTCTGTTAACCATATAACCTCTGCTTCACCCCCATCCCCTCCTTTGCCTTACCCCCACCTCCATCCTACCGAGACATGGTGCAATAGGCAAACTTTTGCGTCACGAATTGCATGACATGGTGCAATATCTATTTTCAATGCCCATTATTCATTGTGCTCCCTTTATGAAAATAAAGGGAAAATATCGTTAATGCAATTATAAAACGACCTTGCCCAGTGGCTGAAAGATTACTGACGCTCGCCGTATCATAGATACCCAGCTTCCCGATGTCATCGAATCTCTAATTTCCTTCCGTCTATTTGTGATGAAAAGCGTGTCACACACCGCAGGTAGGTAGGAACAAGCGTATTAATATATAGATGGAAAGAGGAGCATAGATAAATATAAAGGTTCCCTCGCAGTTTTAATTATATATAATTACGCAGATCAGCATAGTTATGAAGGCACGGGTTTTTGTACTTACCGCTTATGTCTAAACGTCACATTAAACTATAAGGTAATTATCAAGTTTAAGAACATTAAAAACTATAGTTTTTTTTATGTAGCTACTGTATTTTTCGATGTAGAATCTAAATCTGAATTCCGTTTTTGGCGATCGAACGTAGTTTTTTAGTTATAGGGAAAAAACCTATCCCATTGTTTTCCTATGGGAGAAAATATCCAAAGACGGCACAGTGCACTGGACAACCTTTTAAGTAGGATTTTAACCTAACCTAGCCTAAGCTAACATAACCTAGGTTAGGTTAGGCTAGGCTAGGTTAGGCTAGGTTAGTTTAGGCTAGGTTAGTTTAGGCTAGGTTAGTTTAGGCTAGGTTAGTTTAGGCTAGGTTAGGTTAGGCTAGGTTAGGTTAGAATAGGTCAGGTTAGGTTAGGTTGGTTAAAATCCTATTTAAGAGGTTGTCCAGTGCACTGTGCCATCCTTGGATATTTTCTCCCATAGGAAAACAATAGGATATGTTTTTTCCCTATAACTAAAAACTAGGCTTAACCACCAAAAACGGACTTCTTATTCGGATTCTACATCAAAAAATACACTACATAAGAAAAAAAAGACCTTTTTTAATGTACTTAAACTACTTAAACTTGATCATTACGAACTATAATGTGACGGATGGCACTGTTTATGCGAAGAGGAAGTTCATGGACATTCGGCTCGAGGTTGTTGTTGTTGTTAGATCAAAGTTAAGGAAGCTTCGGGATCGAGCCCATGTAGCTTCCAGGCTGAAAATTCATTTAGGTCTCCTATATCGGTTATCTTTCCACAGTTAGCATGAAAAACACTCTGAAATGAGAAGAAACTTAGAAAACACACACAAAGATGAGTTCCACGTCATTTAGAGGGTTCCGTTTTTTTTATGCCAACTAGCTAGAGCAGAGAATCTAACTTCACACAAATACGAGGTAGGGAAGGGCCGAAGAAACGTAACAGCCTTTTTCTATATATAAGGGATGGATATTCTGAATGCATCCTGAGCCAATACGATGGCAATGTATTTTACTGAAGTTGGAGTTTCGAGAAACCATCTGAAGCCAACTCAAATAGCAGTTCTTCTTCAGCATTTGAAAGGTTATTAGCTACTGATCGAGTACTGACATTGTAAGGATCACGTACCCAGTGAAAAGAGCCATCCTGCTCAGATAAATGGTCACGAAAACCTTGTTCCAAGCGAAGTGATGCCAAACGTGAGCGAAAGACAGTGGTCTTAGGCGAAATTATGTGATTGCGCCTGCAAGCTATACGGATGCCAACTACAGACCAAAATAATGTTGCTGCTGCTCTGCGTACCACCTGATATCCTTTCGCGTACCGCTAGTGGTAAGCTTACCATACTGCGGGAAACACTGGCTTAGAGTTTAATAACTTTTTTGCGGTAGACTGTGCGCACAGTTGGGCCTGTGCCTGCCGACGCTGCAAAATATTCGGACCACTTGTTGAGGGGCTACGTTCAAAAGATTGCTTTGTGAACCCCTCTCTCTGGCAAACGGCAAAAAAGGGCAAAGTAAAACAATAAAGGAGAATATACGTAACTGCATAATACCGCTGAGAAGTACAGAGTACGCAGATAAATAGGCAAGTTCTACAGATTTATTTATTTTGAAATAGGTATATCACAATAGTTTCATTGTCTAATCTTATTTTGTTAATCGGTATCTTGTCTACCATATCATATTTCACAGCTCCACGCCAATATGCAAATTCATACTCTTGCAAATGAAAGAAACTATTTCTAACGAAATTGAAAGCTCGAATAATTTACTGCAACTGCATTATAAAGGAAAATAAAATGGTTCTGATCGCCAGCTTGGTTATTTTAGCCATCCTGAAATTTTGATTTCCAAAAGGAAAAAGCCTCTCCACCGGACTACACTGCAACAACGTTATAGATAAACATTAATACAATACTAGAGGTAGATACTTGCTGCAGTTCTGAGGGGCTCAGAAATCGGTGTCGGTACCGTATGTGCCCTGCATTCCATGTACAAAATTTATTATTATTATTAGTTAGGTTACGCACCTATTCTGACCTTTTTTAACGAACCTAACCTATTCTAACCCTACGCAACAGCAGTGATCGTCGTCTGATGCAGGCATGGTTGAACATTAACGTAGTTCAACCATGGACTGAGGAAAGCAAAATCTACAAATGTTTTTTCTATGCCTGTGGTTTTGTTGCGATAAGTAAACAAACGATGAATATATAAGCTAAACGCAGAGGCAAGTAATAAGATGAAAAGTAATAATAGCAATGAACGACAAAAATATAGAAGCAAAACACGATAAGAAACATAAATTGGGAACACCATATGGATTATGCTCAAGCTGAGATCATGAAAGCTACAATAATGGCTAGGGTAATGTCCCTAAGAGGTTGTTCAATTTTTCTATGAGTAGTCAGTCTCTAGCCACAATTTTGCAGCCAACGATGCTGGTCGCTTAAAAAAAATCAAACTATCTACTCCTGCAATTGCAATTCTAAATGACTCATTTCGTAGTCGCCTATCGACGGAACAGGCAGAGTTAAGGTTTTGTTTTAGTTTGGAAAGCGGACACAATGAAGACAATGGTGGTGGTCAGCCCACATCGTCTTCCAGCTTGCCTAACTTTGATCGGTTGCGTCACGACGAATTGCCGTCCGTCCGCAGTAGCGGAATTGATGCTCGTGAGCGGCCTCGTCCGTGCAATTTCTACTGTGTAGATTGAAGGAAGCCAAGAATGCAACGGTAGGACTCAATAGGACTAAAATAAAACTTAGCCGTGACCGCACGTAGCAAATTTACATCACATCGACGAGTCGAAGTATTTGAGTGTGGGACCCCAGGCCTTCGTGTGTTGTTTTCTTGAACATATCACCGTATTTTTTATTCGATTTATCTCATTCAATCTCCAGCTCATGATTGGCCAGCTACTTGAGCAGCAAAATACCGTAAATTATTGTCGCCAAGTACAGAAAGTTTGAGCAATAGGCTAACTGTTACCATGGTTTCTCTCGCCTATATAACTGGCTATAATGGTGCTTATATTTGTTGGTAAGGAATAAATACGTTCTGTGAAGAGCACTGTAAACTGAATATGAAGTGTAAATAAGGCTTCGATCCCGAAAAAAAGTTAAATCAGGTCACCTAAAGGGAAGAAATTCGGCGCTAGTGCTGTGAACGTTTCCACCCGCATGCACTACAATTTCCTATAGATACAGTAATAGCAAAATTAGTATATATTATCTTAATTTATTTATACGTTAGAGATGAATTTCGCAATTTAAGATGATTTGTCTGGTTAAATTAGTTAAAATACTCATAGGCTGCTCAGCCATAGATTCGTCGATGATGACGTCACTTTTTAATGCTAATTGCTCGTGAGTCCTCCCGTTACGCTCTTTGCTTCCTGGTAGATTATATGGCTTTATAAGCCCAGCAGCTAACAGTCAGTATAATTTCACTGTCAATGAAAGATTCTGCAAGACAATATTTTTAAAAATCTCGTCTTGAAGAAGCTATTATTAACAATGGAATAAGAAGTACCAAGACGCCCTCTATTCTCAACGATAGTCAGTATAATGATGCATAACATAAGTTCGAGCAAGCTTATATACCGACATGTTGCTATAATGTAGCTGATCTCACTAAACTATTATTAGTATTTGTACATTTAAGCTTTAGGATTGCTGTACACGAAAGCACAGTTTCCGAAACGTTCTGTACTTAAAGATTAGGCTGCTGCGAGCACTGTTTTCGCTTTTAGCTTAATTAAACCCGCTTCACACGCTAGTCTTTAGAACGTGTTTTCTCAGCTAATTATTCGAATGTTTCGCGGTGTGTTTTTAAACACCACTGTCTCAGTCTGTCTGTTTACCGAAGATTTGTTGAAATATACGACGTCATTTCCGTTAGCCGATGCAGCCATCAATGGTCAAGTTTCGGATGTCTCTTCCAACTTGGAACTCAGAAAATTGTTTTTCCCTTACTGTTCAGCGACACAGCAACGCATTCGGACGGTTAGCTGGAAGAACATGTTCAAGAGACAGCCCATGCAAGAAATGATTAAAATTTCAGCTGCTACTGCAATTTTTATACAATAGCAAGTGCCTACCACCAGGTTTCTAACATTTTTTTTTTTTTTGCAGGAGCAGCCTCAGGTCCTCGAGTTGCTACTGTAGGAAAAAATGAGTGTTACTTAGGAGTCAACTTTCCACCAATTTGGTTTTCCAACAGCTCACGGTACAGAGGGAGAAACTTTAACTTTGAAGCAGACGAGAGGACACTACCTATCTTTTAAATGGTTAACGCGTGCACGCGTGTTTCCTGGAGGGGAAGACCTATTTTACAGAGTGAATCACACCACGTTATTTAAAAAGCTCTAATACAAAGAGGCCACATGGTCCATTGTTGGCTTGCTGAAATTTTTATGTAGAAATCAAGAGCGTTTTCTACGACGGGTAAATCGTTTTCTGAGGACGTTCGTAATACTGGGATCCGACAGGATGAGCTCTTCTCTCTGTTGCTTCTCAGTCAAAATTGCAATATCTGTCAATAATAAGGCGAACACTATTGTTCTACAAGGCATTGTTTTGAAAAGATGCAATAACAGAAACAAAGTTACTACTTTACAAGTACAACAAACCTAGCCACAAGTGATTTACTTGGAGAGGGTGGGGTGACTGCGTGTCATTGTTATTCTGTTTAGGTTCGCTTTTATATGAAAGGACTTTAAGGGCACGTACGATTGGGTGGTCAAAGTCGATCTCAGCCTAACCTACTCGACTTGACTTGTCCGAGACTTCAGAAGGTGCCCTGGTTTTGACTTGACGCAATTAAGTTTCAAGCGCTGACTCTTAGGGCACGTTCGATTAGGCAGTGAAATAAAGGCTTCGAGGCTCCACTTGTTCTAAACTTCAGATAGGTGCGCTGGTTTCGACCCATAGTATTGACGTTGAAGCGTCGATTCTTGTCAGTTAATCTTAAAACTTCCAGAAACTCAGTCTAGCTCAGTAAAAGAGAGCTTTTAGCCGGCTTACCATAACAGCGTTGCTTTTAGCACTTGCAACAGTAGCCGAAGCCACAGAACCAAAGCTTCTGTCTGAAGTTTCTGACCAGTCATGCCTCGAAGGTTTAATTTCGGCACCCAATCGAACGTGTTTTTGGTTTGTGTAGAATTCCAGCACTTAAGTGCACACCCCTATATTGCATAGAAAGTCAAGTATTCAATAATCAACTAGCTTCGACAGGATTTCGCAGAGAAAATGTAGAATGTTACTGAACCCTTTCGTGCGAGCCAACTGTACACGCCTGTGGACTCGTGTGCATGTCAACCTTCGACATGGAAGGTACCAAGGCGAGGGGATGTTTGATTTGGCGTCAAAATTAAGCCTTCGACGCTTCACTTCTCGGATATTCCCCACACATGCTGCGGCTTCACAACTTTGAATCGTGCTGAACATGTTAGAAGTAACCTGGTAACGTTGAGCCAGTTAAAAACTCCAGTTTAAGAAGCAACATCGAGTCTCTGGAAGTCTCAAGGTCAATTGATCAGAAGACAATGCCTGAAACTCAATTAAACTGGTCAAAGCCAGCGCACAGGCACGCAGTTTCGAACAAAACAAGCCTCTAAAGAATAATATTTGAGCCCCAACAAACACGCCTGTAGAGCATGTCCAATTGGGCACCGAAATTAAGCCTACGACGCTTGACTTGCTCAAACCTTAAGCAGGTACCCTGGCTTCGACCCGCTCAAGTGCATGTCACGCATTGGCCCACTCGTGAGATTTCCAGCAACGCCGTCTTACTCCGTAATATGGAGTTTTCAGCAGGTTCATGGTAATCGCGTTTCTTCGAACACTTGCAACACGATTCAGTATGTCAAAGCTAAAATTTCTGCCTCAAGTTTTGGACAAGTCAGTCTCGAAGGTTCCCTTACGGCGCCCAATTGAACTTGCCCTTAGTCTCGTGTTCGACCATCATCGATCGATAGCAGCATCGCTGTACCTCCGACCGAACTTACAACGGCGATGTATTTTGCTTCTGTGATCCGTCCTGACCAGAGCCTGCGTTGTAAGCATTCCTAACCCATCCTTGTTCTTGAGCGTATCTCGTCTAACCTTATTCTAACCTACTATGTCTCACCTAACCCTAACATACCTGATCTAACCCTAATTTATCTTTCATACATCTGCAAAACCACTTCCGTTGTAAGTCTCGTTATCGTCCAATCTGGTTTGTAGTATCATTGAACCCAAGAAGTGAAAGAACGCAATAGATATCTTTAAACAAGATCCGTAGTTGGTGGTGCCACTCGGCAGAAAGAAACACCGAGTGATGTGCTAGCACCCGGACAAAAAAAAAATCAGCTGACTTGACAGACTTGGACGGAGCCTGAGAACCAAAACATTTAACTGCAAGCATAGCAAGCTGGAGTCAAGACAAGCAGCTCATGATGGGAAAACAGCCATTACAGACGCTCCCAATTACATGCGTTCTAGCAGGCTATTCATACTTGAGAGTGTTCGTAAGCCATGATTTTGCAGCGTTATACTGTTTCACGCCTCCAATAGTCAATACCTACAGTGACAATAATGTAAGTTTTTTCTTCTTTTTTTCTGCAATTTGCTCCTATTCTGAGCTTGCTTTATGAACTAGACTGTAATAGTATTTAGAACTGAAGACATTCCTTATGTGGAGAGTGATATATCTATCTTATAGCACTGCCAACATGATCATTCCCCTTGCGGTTGCCACTGTATGCATGACGGAAAGGCTAGTTCGAGCAAATGATACAAAGCTGCTAAGTGAAACTAGCACGCCAAACAATCCACGCGTCCGCAGGCGAGTCTATGAACTTCTTTAGGTTAAAACAAAATATAATAATAAATAAAAATTCAAAGCACCACAAAGAGAAAAAATAACAAAATAAAAATTTAATACCTAATATATTCAGAATTAGTAATGCAAATTATTGATGTCAAGTAAATTGCGTCGTAACATCGCTGTGAAACATGTGTTACGTTGGATTTGCAATTTTTTATTCATTTTTTTAACGTTCTCGTTTTCTGCGCCATCCTTTATTCTAAGTTATTTGAAACTATCTTTTTAACATACCTAAAAATAATGAAAGTCAAAGTTGTGTAAAAAACGTTTTCAGAAATAAGTAACGTTCTCACTATACTGAAGGAAGCTCCATATATAGGTACCTAGATATTACAATGATCTTCGTTTTAATAACACAAGTAACCGTGATAGTGCTCTATATGAAAACTATTAGTGTCATAGGTTGAGAATGCTCCATCGAGATAAGCCAGTCTCATTAGCTGCAGTTTGTCCTAAGCTTCAGTCACAAGCGTTGGTTTCAGTATTTGCATCAGGCTTCAAGCGTTAAAATCAAACCCATCACCCATGAGACCGCTTCAGACTCAGTCCTGCTCCACATGACTAATACAGCCACAGCGTTAGAAAAGGGATGGAGAAAAGCCTTGCTGAGCTGCAAAATCAAATCCCAACTTTGAATATCGTGATAAACTGAACTACAACAATGTGTCTTATTTTGATCTTGCATTCGTTTCAGCAGCGAAGACGCGATCGACAGACTGGGCTACATCTACGCGTACTGCAACGCCCAAGTCCCAGATGAGGTAAAGAATTAAACTTTGCCGTATCTATAGCTTACTGTAGGCTCTCGAACTTCTGAAACACCCAATTGGGAAAATTCCATTGAAATAGCCAATTTCATCAATTGTAACTTGTTTGAAACTTCAGACATAAGCGTTGGTTTCACTGCTTCGGATCGAGGGTTTCCAATACATTTCATTGGTCGATATTCCCTACCGTGTAGCACTTTCTAGTCCATTAATTGGTTGCTGAACTGGCCGGAGTTCATTTTAGGTTTCTACCCTTTAATTTCGTCCACCATGCTTGTGCATATCGCTTAGTATGTAATCCCTCGTTCTGGAACTACGGAAAATTTGGATTAACCCTATTTTTTTACTCATCGATTTTGTCTACTTGCGCACACACCGCTGCTGATCCGTTCATAGCGATGGAGTTGAACAAGCTGTGATGAAAAAAGGAGGAGCTTCCTTCCATTCCCCCACCCCTCTCTCCGCGCGTTCCACTTCTGAAGTGACTCAGCGACTAATTCCATAGAAGAAGTACTTTCATTTTCCACACACTCCAAAGATACCTGTACGCAGCTAAGCGTGACCCATTGTGACGAAATTAGTCCTTTTGTAATTGTACACGAGCAGCGCTACAGCAGCCGGACATGACATACAAACAGCGTGTGCACAGGGCGCCTCCTCAGATCGAAATAAATTCAAATAATCTCACACCATCAACTCGAGCTACTCTGGAACTTCAATCCAAGAGGTTCGCTTGGCAACTTTCCATCGAGTTTAGGGCGTTAATCGCTAACAGGTTAAGGGGATCAATTCAGATTTCAAATAAGTTTTTTTTATTTGTGGACCGATTGTTCTAACATTTGCAGTGGACGTAATATTGAAAAAGAAACCCATTCTGCTCGTCTCAGTTCAGTTTTAGAGAAAATGGGCAAAAAGTTTTTTGTACGAAAATTTCAAAACAATAGAAGTCTTTGAATTTATAAGCTAGAACAAAATCTAAGACAGTTTTAGAATCCTTGCAACATTTCTAGCAAACTAATTAAGCCGGATTACTCATAATCCTTTTCGTTTTCTTTTGATATGCTTTTTGGCGTGGAACAAACTTTTTCATAAAAAACAGTTTAGGTTTCGAACTGTCATAAAAAATAATGGTAAAAATTGGAAATATCTCTTCATTAGTTTGTCACAAATCTTTCAAAGATTCTAAAGCTGTCTTTGTTTTTTTTTTTTGTAGCTTGAAAACTCACTCACTCATTTTTAGGAGAAAAAATAAAGTTTTACAGGAAAAATAAAAAATGTAAAACATTGTGGTGAAATGTCCTATAACGCAATTTTTGTTTGCATTATGGACGAAGCTTGAATGCTGCATTCATGTTGTGTTATCATCAAAAAATTATATGAACGCATGGTTGCTATATATTTTTACTTGTAAATTACTAAATCACATATATTGATATATATTTTTTATTATTCAACCTAGATTTCAGAAAACTTTCATTTCTGTCCGATTGTTTTGATATTTGCGCAATATATGTAATTCTGACAAAGAAACTCATTTTGTCCATGTAACTTTTATCAATTTTGGCCTTAGCTTTTGAGAAAACGAAGAAAAAGTATTTTTTTACGGAAATTTTGCAAAGAATACAAGTCTCTGAGTTTATATGCGTGAACAAAAACTAAGACGGTTTTAAAATCCTTATAACATTCCGAACACAGTAAAACAGTCGAATTTTTAATTTTTATTTTCGTTTTTTATATTGAATTTTTGATCACTAACTAAATTTTTAGAAAAAATGTAAAATTTTCGGTTTTAAATTGAGATAAAAAAGAAAATGAGGGTAGAAATGGAAAACAAAACATCTTTCAATTAGTTTGCACAAATCTTGAAAGGATTCCAAAACTATCATTATTTTTTCTAGCAAAAAAACCTAAAACATTTTGGTGAAATGTCATATAACAAACGAACAAACAAATAAAACAAACATCATGTATTTCTCAAATGGATGCAGTGCCCAAGAAGTTAGGAGCCCAGTACCCTACGTGTTCATACATCTAGCTAAGTAGGTAACATCCCTAAAGCTGACATATGGGACAAGGTGTATACAACAGGTTTGGGGCATAACACTGATGGGCATTGCCAATTGTGTTAAGCGGTTCTAAACTTAAAAAGTAGCACAATTTTTGGACAGATATATAGTTTTGACATTTTTATTATCCTATAGCTTACTGATAAAAAGAGGAGTTTCAGACGAAAAATAGATATATTACAGTTTGAATTACGGCGCGTGTTATATGTGGTGTACAAGTTTTTTTTTATCCTACGTTTGAAATAAAAATAGAGAAATCTTGAAATATAATAGACATATTACGATTAAAAAAAAGAAAGCGCTGCACGTAACGAATTTAATTCATAAAGCACTTTTTTGCACTATTTGGATGACGTTTGAATGCAATATTCATGTTCTGTTATCCATCTACAAATTATACGAATGCATAGTTTTATATTTTTTACCTGTGATTTAAAAAAATTATATTATTGACGCCCACCCCCTCCCTCTTGCCACCCTTTTGGGCCTTCTTTGAGGGGTTATAGTGCCCCTAGCTCCATAAAAATTTAGGACACAATAGCGTACTACCTGAGGATCATTTTTCAGCAAAAAAAAAAAAAGTTGATGGTTGATAATTTTGACCACAATCTGTGAGTTGATCCCTTCAGCGTACTGAGACGGCTATATCGGTATGCGATTAATGCATGTATTAACATACGTACTAGAGGGCCCAGCCGTCAAAAATGACGGCAAAAATTTTGTGATTGAGCTTTCCATTGTTCCGGTTCCCAGTATAGGTTTTACTGTATTACAGGTCCCATCCCTGCAGGCCTGATCTTCCATAAGTGAAACGCAAGCTGTACAACCATGAGTTTTGTGATAGCAAAATATCCCCCTTGCAAGATAAAGAGTGAATATCAGCTTGGAATTGATAAGCGTTAAGCTGCACTAAGAAAATATAGTTCAGTCAAAAGAATTCACTGGAAATGCCAAGGGCTCACTGTATTGTGGATACCAACTGATTGTTGAACCTCCAGCGTCGAACTTTGGCTGTCATGTAAATCTATCTACTATATAATAATCCACGTCGTGTTTTTATTTATTTATTTATTTATATATTTATATCTTTCCTGTCACGCTCTATGGGAATAAGATAGGAGAAAATTCAGATTTCAAAATGTAAAAAAAAAAGTGGGGTACCTTGC
>LQNS02277602.1:21618074-21635445 GCA_001587735.2 Parhyale hawaiensis | reverse complement strand
TACTGTTGTCTGTTCTTCCTCTTCTTTCCCGACTTGCTGTTCCCATGCGCGTTGATCCTGTGTGGGAACACCTTCGTGCATGGGTTCTCCGTTTTTCTATCGACATACTATATGTCCCTTCCTTTTCCTCTCTTAGAAGAGCTTAGTATTTATTTAGGGAGGCTTAAATCTTCTTATAATACCTAATAATACCTAAGATGCTAAGGTGCAGAGAGCACAGAAATTCTAGTTGGCGTCTATGCACGATCAGTGTACTTGTGGTTAGTACACTGGTGGTGAGTGAATATACTTGAGGTGCAAGAGCCGGGCCTCCTGTATGGAGGAGAAAAGCAGCACTCGCTAGAATGTTGAATTTTCTTTGTTTTATTTTTCTGCAGATAATTCAATTATATCAGAGCGTGATATCACTCTTTCTATTTATTCAATTTAGGATTTCAAATTGATCAACATAACATTCACTGTTTCAAACTTCATTTCAGAATTGTAGGTATCCACATAAAATTCAAAGTAAATGCTGAAGCCGCCTCAAATGACATATACACTTACCGCATCTCCAAGTTTATTGTATTTCGTTTGTCTTGACGCAGCAGCTGCCCTCCTTGATTACAGAGGTTGAAGTACCGCCACGTGGGTTTGGCACTTTACTTAAAACTTGAACCCGTGCTCTACAGTGGTTGATCCGTGTAATTAACTCATTTTATCGACTCACAATAAGTAACAAACGTAGAGGAACTTCTCTACAGTTTCCACAATGTCTTTGTTATAGCTGCAATTATTGAGCCTGGCTAGTGCAATCAGCCAATGGAAAAGTGATACTTCTTTTACAAACTCGCTTGCAGGTATACCTGCCTACAGTAGCTAGTGAACAGGTAGATTTTACGGTGCAACAACAAGGTAACGCTCACTTCTTTCATAAAACTATACTTGGCACGAGGGAACCGCCGTCCTACTCCGCAAAACCCAGCTACCCAGCACGGAATTTTTCTTCAAACTGAACGGTGCCCTACGAGACTTTGTGTGATCGTCTCAGCCCTATGTTTGTTTCCAGCTCGATCGTTGGCGACATACAAGGCCGTCTTTGTTTTCGCTGTGAAACATTCTAACGGAGTCCCACACCTCTAAGGTGTTCTACCCTCGACGACACACAACGAACTGGCCTGTATCAGTGTGATAATAAATGTTATTTTCCATTTACGTACTTTCCTAGGTGAAAATCTAGTGACGAAAGTAGTTCTAACTGTTGCCCATGCATGATCGAAACAACAGAAATAACAGAACAAACGCTACTTTAATATGTATATATAATCAACATTCAATCATAGTATAATTAGCTTCGTAACTTAATTCATAATAGCAGTCTAAGATGCTCAACTTACGGCACAATGTTGCAGGTTTGAATACCAACTGAGGCTGGCGTGTTCTTCAGCACTAAATGCGTTGACTCGGCACTTGATAGGTGGGGGTACTCATCTTTCCCAGAAATGGGGAATGTAGGGGGCACAGGTCATTGCAAGAGAACCTTCCATGGATGGCGCCATGGTTCTTGACGATTCTTGGTTGACTGCAGCCATTCCCTGTGGCCAGTTAGCCTATTTCTACAGCACGAACCAGTGTATGTGGGTTTACCTTTAATAGTTGTTTCAGAAGTGAATCCTGAGCTTTTACTCCTATGTGGTAATGTTGCCCAGTTTCGAATTTGGCCACATAGCTACTTTTTAAATGGGAGGAGTTGCTTCATGATTTGGATTGTTTTTTGCATTATTTTTAGATGCCACTTCATTTTAGCATTTGATAGCATGTGTGCCATAATTCTAAGTTATGCTTTCAAATTAAGGTATTTTCTATGTGTATTAGCTTACAAAAAATTAAGCAACAGAGACTACAGGCTGTTGAGTTCCTCTGTTTTGTAATGGGTTAACAATTCTTTAGGTGTCGACTTGGGTATTGTAAATTGGCGTTGGCTGCCTACTTTGTCTTAATGTGTAACTTTGCCCAGCCACTTTTAGGAATTTGTTCAAAATGGACAGATCCCTGAATTACCCTAGAAGTTATATACCTACTTGATATTGTACTGGAATTACAACTCCTACGACCCTGTTTGCTTTTGACTATTTAAGAACATCAGCTGGGCAAAGTTACTTCGCGAGACAAAGTAACTCCAGTTTACGGTAACTCTCCATCTAGACCGTAACAGCTGGCACATCACGAGGCCAGTTAACCTGCAACTCACGAGACCTAAACAGTCATAAGGTTGGAAAGTGTGCCTATAGACGTAAAGTTATCATTTAACAAAAATCATACAAAGGACCACCACTATGAGCATCCAAAGGATTTTTTAAAAGACCCAGATTCTCATGACTCCGCAACTCTCACGAGCAAAGAATTCCACCCTCCTCACGCCGAGTACCTACTCTTCAGCTTCTATCTTGCCCCTTAGAATCAGTAATATGTATCCATGGCACCTCAAGCGCTGCTCAGAGGCATGGACAAAGAATTGAGCCAACTCATATCACTTATAGGGCACAATATCCTTCAGTACTTGGCCATGTCAATGCGCACTAACTTGCCTTTAAAGAAGAGCTCCAACTTTCTCCATCTATCACAGTTACCTAATCCTGTTTTATAGACACTCTACTTGCATTATCTAATTCTTCTGCACAGACTCCAGCCACCTCTAGTCGTCCGTATACCCCACGCTCCAAAAATAAACGAAGCATAGTCTAGTATTGGACGGACGTATATGAATTACATGTAAGCTTGCCATAAATTCCCTACTTCTATTTATGATATATCGCAGTAGATTACCGGCCAAACCCTATACCCTACCTACAACAAACCTAACTTGCTTATGGGTATGTAACCTCGAGTCCAAAATTTATCCTAGATCACATTGGCTAGCCACAAATGGTAGGACCGAGTTCCCTAGATGGTCCCCAATCCACCTTTAAGCTCTTCATGGCCCAAAATGTTCAAATGAATTCTCAACACAGCACACTTTGGATTGAGAGAGATGTTCCATGATTTACTTACCCACTTCACTGCTAGAAACCAAATCATTCTGTAGGAATTTCATAACATTCCTCACATCTCTGGTTCTAATCAGCAAGTGTTGCGTGACTACTCCCTATTCCATGCGTGATGTGGTTTACGTTGAGAAGGAACAGGACTGGATCCAATACGAACCCTTGCAGGGCACCAATCGACACCTCCCTTTCAATACATTGTTATGCATGGATGAAGCTTGTTCTTGATAAACGGGAATATACATTCTTGTAAATATCGATACACCTACTTTGTGTGCATTGTTTAATGCCTATACTATATTTTCACTTTACAGAGCTTAGTTCGTGAGTGGAGGCGTATAGTCGAAGCAGAGGAGCGGCCAGCAAGAGCAGCAGCGTCCGCATCTGGCAGTCTACCAAACAGTGGCAGCAATGGCCATGTTCAGCATTCTGTGCCTGCAGCAGCTGCTGCCGCTCCTGTTGTATTGCCAGGCAGACCCCCACCAGCGCCCCTTACATCGTCCAGAGGGTGCGACTCCCCCGAAATTGAGGTGTTACACAACGACACTTCACGTCTGTCTCTAGCTAGTAACAAACGAGTTCCAGTTTCACCTGGGCTCAATAGACGCCATTATCCTAATAATACCAAGCAAGGCCATGGCTATCCGCCTTTGTCTCCTGCTACTTCCAGGACAGCCCCGGCATCTCCTGCCCTTGCTCGACCTCCTTCGAAAGTTCCTTCTCGCCACTCTGCACCGTCTTCTCCTGTCTGCCACTCGCAGAACGGCTCATCCCATCCGTCTTCTCCTAGCGACACGCCTCTCTATTCTGGCGCTCCGTCACTGTCGCCTACATCTTCTAGAGCTACTTCGGTTGCCTATTCTTCACTGCCTGCTGGAATGGTTCCCGGTAGTAGTGCCGTGTCCCGGCTAGGAAACGCTACTTCTCATAAACACGTCGCCAATAAGAGGCTAAGAAAAGACCCCAACGAGGAGGATGACGACGTAGCTGAGGTATTGGAATTAGACCGTGATGAGCCTCCCTGCAAGCGGCAGAAAGTCACGCCTATTACTAACGGTGGCATTGTGGATGTTGAAGACTGTAATAGTGTAGGCAGTAGCGGTAGTAGCTACTGTGAAGTTATCACGGATATAGTCGTTGAACCTCGTCCTGCCGCCTCGTATGGAGCTGGCTGGTCCAAAGGCAGTGCGCAGGCTGGCTTACATCCTAACAGGGCATCTTCTACTAATGATAATCTTAGGTTTAGCTCTAGTCTTAGTCAAGAAACGAAAGACGTGAAGTCCCCTTCTAGACGAGGCCGCTCAAGCAGCAAAGCATCTGGTGCATCACTGAAAGCCCCTTCTGCTTCTGATGCTGCGTCATTGCCTGGTGCGTCGCGAGCGTCTGCTTACCGTAAGAGTGCCTCTAAGTCTCCAGTGGGAAGTACCGAACCTGACCCAAATCTGGATGCTTCCTTAGTACCAAACTCTAGCGGAAGTGCGGCGGCTCTGAATAAACCCTCTAGTAGCAGATCTGGTCGAGGCCGGGGGCGACGAAAGTCTGTCAACACAAGACCTTCTTTACCTGAAATTAAGTTACCTCCTTCCTCTGGCAAAGTGAAAACTACTTCTCAGCTTGTTGCTGAATTAGCTCAACGTAAAGGTGATACATTATTAGCAGAGCGAGCATCTAAGTTAGAGGAACAGTATAAATCTAATGATGAAATGACCCGTAACAAAATAGATCGTGTCTATCATTATGTTCAATCTCTACCTAGCCCTCCTGATCCTAACAAGACTGCGCCTGTTGTGCTCATTCCCACTCCGTCTCCTCCCACCGTGTCCTTACCGGCCTCGCCGCACCCGAGCGACCAGCCTATTACCATCTCCCCAGAACCTGAGCCACAGCTGGAGGCTGTTGCTACTGCTGCTGGTGGACAATGTCCAGCTGATGCAGCGCCTTGTGAAACTGTCCTCGATATGCTCGGCGTGCCGGATGATGCAGATGAGAAGGAGCTCCTCGCCAAGTTACCACCCATCGATTATGATGCGGCTCGTGAAACACAGCTCATTGAGGACCGGTTAGATGGTCTCACGTACGGACATACAGGTGAGTTTTGTTCAGTGTCGCTACTTTCTGTACGGCATCATTAGCCATCCATGGACAACCGTCCTTGTACAGGCGGTGCTGAGAGGCGTCAGGTATCTTTCGTACCAGCTGTTGCGGGCGGTACCTGCATATAATATAAAAGGCTTCTGCACACTTATGGCGTTTTTAAATTTCCAATAACGCTTTGAAATCCACTGTCTTTTTTTTTTATCTATGCTTGCTTTGTCCTGTCATGGGAAGATCTCCGACTGGCTAACATTTGATGATTTGAACTGCCCTGTATAGCGTATGTGTGTCTTTTACACTTTTAACTGGGGATCTTTTCTTTTTTCTTTAAGATTAGAAGAGCATGCTTTTGAATTCAGTGATGGCTCAATTCGAGCTTTTTTATGAAGGTGCAAACTGTTATCCTTTGCAATATTTTCCTACCTTTTATAAAATAATGCAATGAAAAATATAGAAAGATGGCTATTATCTGTTCTAATTACTGGCGTTTGTTCAGTTCTATTTCCAACTTGGGAAGATCTAGCATGCAAGTGCTATAAATGCTCCACAGCAAAAAGTGCTCCTCAGGGGCCATAGGGTTTGGTTTGCCCATCCTATGATCTGGGGAGCAGCGACCCCAGGGAGTTCTATGTAGGTTAACTTCATCATTAACTAGGCTTTGGGACGTCTGTCTTTCGTGCCCGCTTGGCTTCCTTCCGTTTTCATACTTCTATTGGTGTGACTTTCCTTTTCTTTCTAGTTTCTCTCGACTTTCTGTTTTCCATGCGCGTTGATCCTGTGGGATCACCTTTGTGCATTAATACTACGTTTCTATCGATTCGATATGTCCCTTGTTTCTCCTTTTGTTAGATCACCATTGTAGTGGAAACGGAGGCTTAAACAATTCAATATTCTTATTATTGAATAGTTTGAGCCTCCGTTTCCATAACTAAGGCGATATCTCGCAGAAGAAGAAGCAAGGGGCATAGAGTATGACGATAGAAACTTGTAACCCATGCACGAAGGTGTTCCCATAAAGATCAACCTCCATGGGAACTGCAAGTTGGGGAACGAAGAGGATGAACAATGAAATGAGACTAATAACATGGCTTCTACAGAGTAATGAAAGTAATTAAATGTGCAAGGTAATGAAAAGTAAACAAATGGAGGGACAGGTGATGAAATTTTTACATTTTTTTCTGTGTGAACTTGGCAAGGTACATATTCAAACCTATGATTTACTCGTAATTGTAATATCAAAGCCAGTATTGATTTAAAATTACAAATAGCTATTACTCGTAACAAATCTATGTTTTTTCATTTAAATTATCATTTCTTATCCCTTTTGATTGATTAATGATAATTTTTAGTTATTGCTATTTTTTTGTCAGATTCTAGAATTTAATCATGCCCAGAAAAAATAATTTTCAGGCTAAATGGTGTGCTATCCCTAATTTTACAGATTTTTTATTTTAGAAAGGTAATTAAATTTATATCTCAAAGGTAATGAAATTGAATTCTGAAATTTTATTAGACACCCTGAATAAGAGTATTTGACACTTTGATTAGGAGAATGAACTTGAAGGAACCACAGTAGGCACGAAAGACAGATGTTCCAAAGGCCTAGCTAATGGCTAAGGTAGCTTACAGGGTCCCTCTGGCCTCTGGAGGCGCTTCGCCTCATGACATAGATGGGCGTATCTAAACTAACCTAACCCTAAGGCCTATAGCCCATCCTATGCCTCGTTAGGTGCAATGCAATAACTGTTAATTGTAAGAGTTAATTGTTGCAAGTAAACTAAGCTATAGATCTATAACGTAATGAAAGTTTGAAGCATGGGTTAACCCCAATTAAGCCCGCGCCCCTCCCAGCTCATTCGAAGTTTGTATTCTATTGCAATAGCATGTTCAGAATGTTACCCGTTTCTGTGCTGGTGGTGCTCGATGACTTCGCTGTATTGCTCTTATGCAATTACTCATAAGAATTTGGTAAATAGGGAAAATGCCGTCTGAGCTTGCGAGACGACCGTGTTAACTTTGAAGTGTATTTTTCTGTAGACGGCGTGTAGGTGTATTCAGTGTAGATTGCATTTGTGGGTGGATAGTGTCTTACATTATCCAGCACTCTGTGTCACCCCTCGATATAATAGTAGCTATCTGGTGCTACCAGTCTCCAGTGCCTGGTCACTTGGTCATGTCGGTGAAGTGTATGACAAGCCAGGTTAAGGTTGGCTGGCGAGTGGAGGTGCATTGTTGACAGGGTTGCGGAGTCGGATGGTTCAAGGTCCGACTCAGACTCTTGGTCCTTCAGAATTTCCAACTCAGACTCCTGGCCCTCAAGATTTTCCAACTCCGAGTCCTTAGTCCAACAAGTAGATATTCGATGTAAACATTAAACATGTCCAAATAATTTTAGCTAGTATATACATATCAAGTTAAAGATGCTAGTTGTATTGTACATATAGCTACAATATTTTGCATCATTTGGGAGATTAAATTGAGGACATGAGGACAATAAATTAATTTGGGCATGGGGGGCAAAATAGCTAGTCAATTTTGGACCGATTGTTCTGAAATTTGCATAGTATATGTATGTTGGAAAAAGAAACACATTTTGCTTCCACAATTTCTTTGTTTTAGGCCTTAGTTTTTGAGATAATGGAAATATATACATATATACCTATGCATTGTTTAAATTTCAAAAGAATAGAACTCAATGAGATTTTTTGAATCCTTGCAACATTCTTAACAAAATTACCGAGCTGGCCTCTCCATTTTCTATTCTGTCCGATCACTACCTAACTAAAATATAGAGGAAAAAATTTGTTTTAAGCTGCGTTAAAAAAAAAAATTAGGGCAAAATGGAAAATCCAGCTGAATACTGTAGTTTTGTTAGGAATGTTTCAAGGTTTCCAAAACTGTCATTGCTTTTATCCTAGCATGAAAACTCACTGAGTTCTATTCCTTTGAAACTTGGAAAAAAATGCATTTACATAGCTATATTTATAGATATTTCTCATTATCTTAAAAACTGAGGCCTAAATCCAAAAATTTGTGGAAAGCAAAATGTGGTTCTTTTTCAAAAATATGTATACTATGCAAATTTCAGAACAATCTGTCCAAAATTGATTATTTTGCCCCCCCCCATGCCCCCTCCACATAAAGTATCAGGTGCAAAAGTTCTACCCAACATTTTGTCAATGGCCTCATCCTATGGAATAGGAAAATACATCGTAGCTATAGCTATAAAAGAGAAATGTAAAAAAAAATATCCACATTTACAAATTTTTTTTTTTCAAACCTGTCACTGAAAATTCAGAATTGAATGATATTTGTTCATAAATGGCATTCCTTAGTCGTAGTCGGGCTAAAAATTCCGACTCCGACTCCTAGAGCAAGTTGAGATTCCGACTCAGACTTCACCTCAAATCCTCCGACTCAGACTTCACCTCAAATCCTCCGACTCCGCAACCCTGATTGTTGACACCATCTCGTGTTACTCAAGTTGTGTGGTTTTGCTAGTGAGTGCTAGGCTATTTCATATCGGAGAAACAACCTTCTAGCAGGGTGCGAAGTCGGAGGATATAAGGTGGATTCGAAAGTTGGAAACCCACTTGCCCTGGGAGTTGGAGTCAGAATTTAGATCCCAACTTTAACTCAGAACCAGTTCATAAAATGTCAGAAAATTTATTCAGAATTTTTTGCCTTGAGTTGTTAAAATATGTATAATGAAAGATGTTGCAAATTTGAACACAGATTGTTTCTGACTTAATTAGTGTGTTCTCATTGATAGTGACTACCTGTTCAGTCCAAGCCGAGTCTTGCCTAATGTCAGTTATTTATATTTTATAACTAACTTGATAATTGCTGACTGAATTTGTGTAAATAATGAGGGATTCCATTGCGAATGCCATCAAAATATTTTATTAAGCTTAATATATATACTGTAGATTTTGGGTATTTTGTGCTTCTCCTATAACTATAGATATCGCGTAGGTACCTAATGTGCTGTAGCTATATTTTTGGTATCGAGTACTTCTCCTATGTATTAATAGCATTTCTCGATGGTAATTATTAAGGAATTATAAATACTGTATCTAAAAACTTGAGGTCCCTGGGGCCAGTGGTAGTAACGGTGCTAAATATGATAGATGTACAAAAAATACTCTCTTTAGTCAACCCAATAGACTATGTGTGTAGCTATAGTTTGATAAAACGCTGTTGAACGAAATTGTCGTCCTAAATGCTTATAGTTTCAAGGAATCGATGTTGGGAAATTTTGAGGACAAGGAGTAGGAGTTGGAGTCAGAAAAACTGAAAGGCTGGCAGTCTGAGTCAGAGTCGGACTGGAAAGATCCGACTCCCCAACCCTGTCTTCTAACGAGGCGCCACAGCCTGAGTAAGATACAAAATAAGCTTTTTTATTACGATGTTGTGTCGTAAATTTGGTACTACCTATACTGTAGCCAATTGTATTTCCTCTTGCAGAAGACGGAGCAGAAGCATTTGCCGAAGCTCCCCACTCTGATGGTGACAATGCTGCGCACACCGCACCACCACCAGCGCTTCCGTTGACCCCTGCCGCTGCTGCAGCCGTCGAGCATCTGCACACTGGCCAGCAGCCCAGCGTAAACGGTTCCCTGGACCACGAGTCTAATTTTCGAGAGTGGCACGAGCTTGTGCAACAGCAGTCATACCTTGATCAGCCTTTCCAAATGCTGCCTTACGTCATCTTGGACTTCTGACCAGTCCCATATGTTTCTTTTGCCGTGCTTGTATTGGGTTCTTGCTAAAACAGTTCACATCAGCTTACTTTCAAGTGTAGCTAACCTTTTCAGCTGCAGTTCTTTTCAGCTTGACACTACATAGGAATTACCGATCTGTGTCTTCTTCGCCCGTGTTCCGCAGTGTTACACGTGGGACGTTCGTACTACGTAAAATAAAATTGTATCCCCAATAACCGCAGTAGCTGCCTACGAGAAGGAGTTGAGTTAGCTTGGAGTCGTATAATTTACAGTGCTGCGATTAAGTCTTCTTCGACATACTGTTAGTTTATCTTCTGTTGTGCAACAAAATGATGGTGAGGAGCAACACGACATTTTCTACACTGCTAGTGTGTAGTACAGAGATCACTGATGGCAAATGGGAAGGGAGGCTTCAACCCGACCTATGTTAACATTTATAGTGTCTCTGTATCTTGTTGCACAGACTTCACGTCTCGTAATCGAGAACAGCATTTTCTCCCTTTTGTTGAGATTTATTGAATTTCTGTATCATGTTGCCATGTAACTATCGTAATCGAGCACTGCATCTGCAGCCTTTGCGTTCACATTTGAGTCGCTGCATCCAGTTCCAGTGACTAGCGTGTACTCTGTACTGCTAATTTTGTTTGGCTGTCCAGAAGCGACCTGCAGACATGGCGCTCTGTGCACACCTCGCTTCGTTTGTTACATATTCTAATTTCCCATGCCTGAATGTCATGAAAGGAGCGATGTATTCTGCTGTACTCGCAACCGAGGTGAGTCTCAAGGAGTTTTCTGTTCTCGATGCTTCAATTCTTTTCTATCATGAGGCTGTGTCGTATATTTGGGCTGGAGCTCTTACACTAAACTTGTGGCTTGAAGTGTCAACTTTCTGTCGAGGACAACTTCCTTTACCGATGCCATATTTGCTGGATGTGGGCGTGTTTCCCCTTCGCGTCGATGTTGCAATCTTGTAAACATTCTCAAGACTTTTTTTAAACTGCTGTCAGGGAAGACGATTTCTTGGCGGATTCCGATAGCTGTTGTTCTTATTTTTGGCTATGGTAGGAGACATTTTTTTCTACTTTTTCTTTGCACTTTTTTGTGATGAACTAGAGATCAGTTGAAGAAAATCCATGGACGGAATGTAGTATTGCGCTGGTAGCTCTCACTACTCCGTCCTGCGTATACTTCCGAGTCCTTGTAATTAGCTGGTTCTTATTAATGTACGGGATTACTGCGAAACACGCTGTGAATACGGTGAAGACGAAGCCCTGGGTGATGTACAGTTCAGTCTGTAGCGTATCTTCTCCTATTGCCGACTGTTACTGAGATTGTCACTATAGTACTGTTCATTGTATCATAACTTGACCAGTCAAGCTGAACTTTTTAATGGAACTTAACAAGAGCATCGAAAAATAACGAATGTTTGCCGCAGAAGAGCGTTGTTTTAGTTCTCAGGAGACGGCCGTAACCTGTTAGCCACTCACTGACTGCATTGTATATGTACTCTGTACTATGACGTGGGGACCGTTGGAGCAAGTAGTTACCTCCGAAGGACACAATATTTCTGAAAGCTCATGGCTATGAAATAGGCGCAGTGGCTCGCATACAGAGGGAATTTTGTGAGAAATCTTTGTGTCTTGGCGCTTTTCTCATCATCCACGCCACTTCTACCTACTGACGATGACGCCCCTCAGGAGCGTAGGATAGGCCATTGGGTTAGGTTCCCTCATCCCGTGTTACGAGGAGTAGCGCCACCTGCGGATCCCATAGGTGTTCTTAGATTTCGGGATGTGTCTTTCTTGCCAACGTTCTTTCCATTTTCATACTCCTACTGATGATGTTTTCTTCAGTTCTTCCTCTTATTTCCTGACTCGCTATTCCCATGCATGTTGAACCTGTGTGAGAGCAGCGTCTTGTATGAGATCTATATCTCCGTCGACGTGCTGCATGTCCTTTTCTTGTCCTCTCTTGAAATGCCGTAGTTGTTCCTAGAGAGGCTTCAACACCGTACGTCACTTCCTGACAGTGACTGGATCTCAGAACGAGCAGAAGTTCAGGCGTTCACTCCTGTCAGGGAATGGGGCCGGCCTCGTGCCTCATCTATTTTCCATTATCTAACGTAATAAGTTGTGTGGATAGGGAATTTCGTACTAGTTACTGTAATGATATCTCACATGCTGTTCGTGCGTTCGGTGTGCGGCAGTGAAATAGATGCGGCGCATTATCGTCCCTGTGACTGGATAAAACCTTGTCTAACCTTATCACCCAAGTCGCACATCTCCACTATATCCTTAACTTTCAAATGTTTACATTGGTACCGGCCGTGCCTCCTACCGCTTATTCCATAAAGTGCTTGCTGTCTCTCCGACCTCCTTGTGTTCTCCTTTTTTAGAAACAGGACGGTGAATGCCTCACGAGATACTGCAAGTTAAATTATTTGACTAGGAGCTTGTTGCTCGGCTTCTCAACATGCGGAACGCTAGTATCTCATGCGCTGTGTACTTTAAGGTGGATCCCAGGCACGCTTCATTCCCAGTTACTGATAGACAGGCAAGTTCGTGCGGCCGCGCCGGTTAGTATGACAGTGCGCCAGCATCTGCACTGACGACTTCTGTCGTCTGATCCCATGCATCAATTTATAGAATAGTGCATACTGATTAGACTGTACCTCATCAAAGGGCTTATGTTACAATTGTTCAAAATATTGTTCATGGTGTTGGAAAAGTTTATACCACCTTGTTAATAGGCAGTTGTTACCTAATACTTGAGAATAACTTATTTTGTATTATATCAAATTACTCTCGAGGACTAGTTCCATAAATGTTCCGGTTTTGTCTTGTTTTCGTCTCGCTGGCATCAAAGGCGAGTGGAGGAATGCAGAGCGTAGCTTGTACGTCGTGTATGAACGTGGGAGTTGGCAGCTTGGTAATCCCATTACCGAAAGTCTACAGTCGCCTGTCCAGACGCTGCCGTAGTAGTGTGGACGCTTTTATTATTGATGTAGTCCGGGAATTGTGTTCAGTACCACGTCCTCAGCTACTGCCTGTGTAAGAAGTGCTTCGTAAGTACGCGGAAAGTACCAGCGTCGTGCCATGAACAGTAGACATCTAACCTTATCTTACATTGGCTGAGCTGTTATGCTGCCACGATTCTGCCTCTCATTATATTTGTGTAGAAGAAAAATTCCACTTGTAGAGAGGTGGCACACCTTGCGCAAAGGCCGGTTCACTCGTTGGCTTTCTGCCCGACGTTCATAGTTCATATCATTGTCACTTCTGATCGCTTGCGTGCGAAAACAAGCTTGGGTGCACTAAAAGGTTTGTTAAAATGCTATCTCAGAGTTGTTTGTTGAGCAAATAGTAGCTACTAGTGACGTTGCGGATATCTTTTCTGATGCCAAGTAAATTCGACTCTGCAGAACGGTGCAGTGATCTGTTACATAAAAACACAGCAACGCGTCCGAACGCCGCGAAATATTAACGTTGGGCAGAATACTAACGTCTGCACCGGCATAACTGTAAGGTGAATCGCCTTACTATATAGTGATTGATGCCTGGTGAAATTTACTTTGATAAGCAGGTGTAATGCAAAAATGAAAATGACATTGAGTTGCTTTGCTGTTAAGTTAAGAAATTGTTTTGTGTTCTTGCACTGTTGATGTTGAAATCACGTTACCGTCGTTCTAAGGATACCGCGTAGTATTGTCATTGTTCTGCATTAGGAAGTATTGGAGCGTGAGAGAAGATTAGTAGGCGTGGGTTTGTCCAATGAAGTAGTCCTAAGTTTCTTTCCAACAGTGTTTCTAAACGATAGGCTGAATTTCAATGCGAAAATTTTCTTCATAGCAGCATCGTAACACAAAACAAATCAATGGTTTAGTAAGGGACAGATATGTTGAAAAGATGCTCCACCCGCCTCCCATTTTGTGTTGGCAAATGCAGGGCGATTTCCAGTCGGGGGCCCAATTTTTTTTAAATCCCCACACTTACAGCCTTTTGTGCAGTTTGACATGTACCGTGCAACCCTCGGCTTTGGCTGCGAGACACCACACTGATGTTTCTCGCGCTCGTTCCCGGAGAGGACTGGAAGAAATGCAGTAATTTCATGGTGGTATGGCTAGGTATTGTGATGGCCTGAAGGAGAACTGCTTTAAAAGTGGTTGCAGTGTTTGCTTTATAGATACGGGAGGCCAGTGTACTGGCTAAGTCGTGATTAAAATGTTCTTGCTCGCAGCTACAAGCAATGCAGTTACATAAGTAAAGAAACGACTAGCAAGATATTTTAATATTAAGCCACGTGTAAAATTCTTCGTTGATATAGCTAGCTCTCAGGTGACCGACGGTTAGGGAATTGTCAATCTCGACTCTCCGATTATACAAGTGATTGTGTCAAAATGCGAGAGATATTAGGTAATATGGAAGTATTCTTAAGTCGCGCAGGGAACGTTTGATAGAAAACTCGTGTCGTTTTGGCTCGCTGTAACTAGTGTTGAGCGAGCCAGTAAGTCGGAAAAAGGCGTCGCCTTCAAAATAGAAGTACCTATCGTGCCTCTTTGTTAAGCTTCTTTGTTGCACCTCATTGCTGTATTGTAGAGCCTGTTGCTCGCGGTAACTTCTGTTTTGTGCTTTTGTTTTGATGTACTTCTTATTTTTCCGCTCTTGGTAAGATAGAGGAGGACAAATGTTCCTCCTCTCGACATATGCAGAACTTGTTAGTTGGCAGTCTTGTACGAAGATATGTGGGCAACTCGAGAGTTTAGTCAGTAATTTTTCTCTATTGTATACAATGCAAAAGTGATGCTCCGTATTTCCTGTGTAAATTTTCCGTTAACTTATGAATAGTAGAATTCTCCATGTACCGTTTACTGCTCTGGTTCCTGTGGAAGCTGAATGAAAGCTCAAAATTGAATTATACTCGTAACTTAATATTTACTTCTGGAGTCAGTGGCGCTTATTTCAGGTATCATGTTACACATTTACTCTTACGAATTAATACAAAAAAGAATATCTTGCTTGAATTTGGGAGTTGTGATTTTGGCTTCTGCTCGCCGCTCAAATTCCTGTTGCTCACTTGCATTATTTCAATAAGTAGCGCGTGCTCGTTTCAATTAGATGAATCCAATCCAGTCTAATGGCTCTAGCTTGGAAATAGCTATACATCTTCGGTAATAAATTGGTCTATATTCTACCGGGCAATCGAACCATTGCTTTTTAGGGTGATACCAGACATTCACAATGGTGAGACCGAGAGGATTCCTCGTCGCCGCACCAATTTTTGGAGGGAATTGCATATTTTTAAAGCAAGTTTAAACGGTGTATTTTGTGCCTGGGTACTTGAGTGGGGGTACTACATAGAGCCGTAATTTTGAAGAATCAAAACCTCTTTGCCAAATGATCAACACTCTATATTTGCCTCCCTGCTCGAGCTATGACACTTTACCTGGTCATATTTTGAAGCATCAGTCATTATGCCGTAAGTGTCGACACCGGATTTTCTGCTTGTCAGTTTGAGCGAGGTAGCTTCACTTGGCCGTAATTTTGAACTATCAATGCTTGGCCAAAACATTAACACTGTATTTCTCTGCCTGGTTTTCGAGCAAAGACGGCCGTAGCCGTTTCCTACAAAAGTAAGGGGCTCGTTCTTGCTCTTGAGACTCGTTCTTTTGCGTCAGTCAGCTTGGTAAGAATACAAACGCGGCCCCTGTGCTGCTCTCTTGAGGAAAGTGTTATCCATCGTACGTACGTCTGTTATGTTGATCATATCTCTATAGCCGACCATCTTGTAACACTATGTATATTTTCTTCGCTAGTCCATCATATTATTATTATGGTATGGTTATTGTTTGTCCTTAGTAATCGGTGTGATAATAAATTATTTTTCATGATTACATTGGTTTCACTTCATGACCTCTAGCCGCGTGTTTTATTTTCAGCTCAGCGCCCCCTTCGGGGATCATCAGATAGGGTTAGGTTAGGTTTGCTCATCTTATGTCAAATAGGAGTTGCCATCCCATGGGGCCTTGTAGGTTACCTTAGCGGTCCCTAGTGCCTTATCCGCAGGGGATGCTGCAACTTGCCGTAGTTCCTGCTGATGATAGTTTTGCAAAATTAGGTAGATTCTCTATTTTTCCCTTTCTGTTCGGTGAGGTGGGCTGTCGATCGAGATAACCAATCTAGTACGCGGGACACCTCTATTCTCTCTCGTGTGGAAGGCCCCGAAGGGGGCTGTCCACTTGAGAGTCTTCTACTGTCTCTTAGCGCCTTTTTCTCGCCAGTAGTAGCGCACTGAGTCAACGGAGATTTTCCGGCAGGAATGCCAAGATAAAATATTCCTACCGAGCTGTACAAAACGACCGAGTCTGCACTGTACGGATCACTCAACGAGTGGATACGGGGGTAAAACTGTGACTATAATAATAACTAGGGTTGTGACATCGCATATAACGCATATGCGAATAAAGAAATGCATATGCTGTTAAAAATACTTTTGCACATAATATATGCATGTGCATATATTATATGCACATGCATATTTTATATGCAAATAATAGAACTGCATACGCATATAGTATATGCTTTTGCAAATGAAAAGGGAAATAAAACGTGCATAGTTGTAGCTTGAATACACTGTTAGCGGGATATCCTAATAACGAGATATTACTGTTGTCATTGGTTGGTCGAGTTGCGGGTATCTCACTGCGTGCTAATCTCTGATTGGCTTAGCTATATGTAAGGTACTTCAGCCCTAGNACTAGTGGGCGAGGTTTCCTTCAGATAGACTATTGCCCTCAGGGGCATATTGTGACGGGCCCTTTCCCCGCCACAATATGTTTGGGCATCACGCACCCAAGGATTCCGAGTGCCTTCTCCGCAGGGGATGTAGCATCTGGCCGAAGTTCCTGCTGAGAAGGTTTGTTTTGTAAATTTAGGTAGGTTCTCTATATTTCCTTTCTGTCCCGCGAGGTGGGCCGCCAATCGAGGCGACCGACTTTTTCTGCGGGGCTCTTATCTTCGCCCGTGTGGAGGGCCACAGCAGGGACCGTCCGCACGGGCGCTTCTGTCTTCTTCTCTTTTCGTTCTTCATCTCTTGCCACCTGAGCTCATAGTTGTGGTTCCGGCTGTAAGCCGAGTAAATCAATCTTAGATTGCTATTGATTGTCTAAGTTTCAGAAATAGCGGGACAATACCAATATAGTAATTAGGGTTGTGACATCGCATATAACGCATATGCGAATAAAGAAATGCATATGCTGTTAAAAATACATTTGCATATAATATATGCATGTGCATATATTATATGCACATGCATATTTTATTTGCAAATAATAGAACTGCATAAGCATATAGTATATGCTTTTGCAAATGAAAAGGGAAATAAAACATGCATAGTTGTAGCTTGAATACACTGTTAGCGGGATATCCTAATAACGAGATATTACTGTTGTCATTGGTTGGTCGAGTTGCGGGTATCTCACTGCGTGCTAATCTCTGATTGGCTTAGCTATATGTAAGGTACTTCAGCCCTAGC
>LQNS02277602.1:21594839-21613124 GCA_001587735.2 Parhyale hawaiensis | reverse complement strand
GTGACTCTCAGCAGGCCATAATTATGTATAACTCTCTGATGCTAGTGTTTAGTATTATTCTTAAGTTAGTTTTAATCATGAAAACCTCAGGCGCTGTGTCCTAATCTTGTTGGCCACAGTACCTGTTGAGAAAAATAAATGATTTTTATTTATTTATTTTTATTATTTATATGACAGACTGAATATAATCACACGTCAAATGATCTATAGTACATTTACAACACGAAATTACACAGCAAATACGATAGAAATCAATCTGCAGGGCGCTGTGCTCTTTATATATTGGACATAGCAGCCATATGATAAATATATATTTTTTGTTTGCGGATCTTTCCAAAATTTCCGCTCTTTTTCCCGCATGTAAGGGAGACAAACTCGTTGCAGGTGGCGCTGAGGTCAGCTGCGAGCAAAGAGTTTAGCGCGCAACAAAACGGGAAACTCCACGGGAGTTATTGTCCCTGTACCGTTGGTTTACAGAATGGCCGTAAAGGCGGAATGGCGCTAGTTTGCTCCAGAATTCAAGTTCAAATGCGCACCTCAGAGAAGAAGCTCACGTGGTTTTTGGTTTTTATACGTTGAATGACTGGTGCCAGGAGCAAAGAGCGTAACGTTGCCGCATTTTTTACTTCCTCATAGGTACCATTTACTTCGCAAATAATTTGGAACAAGAAAGCCATCGAAATATGACAGAAATCACATATTAAACAGCGTTTATTTGAAGAGCGTAATGCACCTTCATTTGCATTTTTGCTCTCGCGGTGATACAACATTGTTGTGGTGACGGTACGAGTAACCTGCGATTTGCAACGTTCATTTACACGCAGTTTGTCAGCACGGTTGATTTGCACTATATGTTTTGCCAGCTGTATTCCATTCTGCATCATAAGTTTCACTTCTTATAATTTATATTCGAGGCGTCTTTTTAGGGCTACATTCGTGATCAGAATCACTGCGATCAAGATCACCGTAATCGCTGGAAGGCGATTGTGAGATTGTTGAGTATGAGGTGTTATGTATTGCAGACTTAATATTTATATATTATTAAATATATACGAAAGCACCATTTGCACATGCTTTAATATTATGCAGGTAGAAAGTTGTTTTATGGGTACTCCGTAAATAAGCTGTTCGACGAAAATTTTTGGATAGAAAACCACGAAGAGACATGCATATAAGCATTTGAGCTAATATGCCTACCCGTATTACAGTAACGTCCATAGTTTTAATTAAAGCGTTACAGTACTTCCAATTTCAGGCCACCATTTGTTCTGTGGGAAAGTGATATATAAAATTATATTATTGATGAAGTAGTGTTAATCTTCAATTATTATTTACGTTCTTCCAGTTACAAGCACTGGCTTCTCCTGTACTTAAAATGACCTTAAAATGTTCACCTCCAAAAGCTGTGGCTTCATAAGCACACCCTGAGTCGAAATCTCACCAATGTGTTTCCTTAAAATTAAAAAAGGGGCTTAGAACGGTCTGAGCCAATTAGCTCCAAGTTAATCCCGACACAACACTACGACGACAAAAATATCGTCTACCGCCGTTAGGAAGCAAAGGGAGGATTCAGGAGAAACTTGTATCAAAAAGTGACGTCATCAATGACGTCATATCGACAAATATGTGGCTGAGCAGCCAATGAGTATTTTAACTAATTTTGCCACAAAAGTCGTCGTAGATTGTAAATTTTATCTCTTAAGCGCATAAATTGATGAAGAAGATATATACTAATTGGGCAATAAACAATTATCTGTAGATAATTGCAATTGAGGCAGGTGGAAACTCTCTCAGCACTGGCGGCGAAATTTGGACCTGTATGGCGACCAGCAGTGTTAGGGTGGGTTAGGTATGGTTGGGTTAAGTCAAGTACAGTTAGGTTAGCTTAAGTTATGTTGGGCTAAAAAAGTTCTTACAGGGTTGCTAGCAAGCCTATAACAACACTGGCTATTTTCTCCCATAGAAAAACAATGGGAATTTCAAGTAATATATCTGAAAAACTATGAATTTCTGTCATATATCTGGGTATCTCTGCACTGCTATAGATAACTACCTACTGATGTATAGCCTAGCAAAGAATTAGCTGGGCACCATATTGAATTTTTATAAAAATTTACCAGGTTAGGTTTAGTTCAGTTCCTTTTAGGTTGCTAGTAAGCCTGTAATGACACCGGCTATTTTTCCCATAGGAAAACAATGGGAACTTCTGTCTAATATCTCAAAAACTAAGCATTTTTTGAAGGAAATGTTATAGCTATTTGGGTAAATTTGCTCTCTACGACCACCAGTGATTTTTGGTATTCTGACACTTTTTATACATAGCTAAATAGAAGACATTTCAAGAATTATTCATTAATAGTACCATATTTTAGGCAAATACTTAGTTTTTTTTATATAGCGCATTTAAGTTCCCCTTATTTTCCTATGGGTATTTTCAGCAATCCCATAGGAACCAAAACTCGCGTAAGCTGACTTGAATGAACCTAGCCTAACCAAACCTAAGATAGCTAGGCTTGTTCAAGTCTCTTGGGATTGCTAGCTATTTTTTCTCAATTGAAAACAGTGGAAAATTATTTGCATTATATGGTAACTAAAAAATAAAGAATTTGCCCCAAAAATGGTTTAATTCTTTTGAAAAATATCTTGAAATGGGTCCCTTCTTGTAACTAAAAAATGTCAAAATATCAAAAATTGCTGATGGTCCTAGAGTGCAATACTACATACATTTAATTGACCCAATTAACATGCTGAAAGCAACAGAAAAACAACTAGAAGTTAAAGTAAAAATTTACCGCCTTGGCTAGCGCTCAACTTCACAGCTGATACAATACGTAACGGCAGCAGAATAAATAATATAATTTCAGAAACAATATACAATAGCTAGTTAAGCCTTATAAATACATTAGGCACACGAGTAAAATTACACAGTTGCTTCAATATATTACAAGGAAAATAATCACAACGGCAGATTGTGCCAGTGACAACTAGGCTAGGCTACCTACTACTTATGAGCTACAGCTGCAACAAGGAAAAATAATCAAGAGATAGATGGAATAGACTATCCACAAAAAATAATATGCAACACTGCACACCCGATGGTTAATATTTCCCTGTTTTGCTACAACAGCTGTAAACGTAGTAGAATTTACGACTGCTCCGACCAGCCTTATAAAGAGTTAAGAACGAATTTAAGATTAAATCCAGGCAAGTGAACGTCCAAAATATTTTGCACATTGGATCACAACATTTAAAGTTTACGTAAGTGGCGTTACGCCTACAGCTGTCCTCCACGTTCACGTTAAGATGCTTTAAACATCCCGGCCCAGTGTCCAGTCAATGTATGGTGTGGTCTATGGGTAAATATATTTTTTCGAGAGCGTTAGGAAGAAGAGGATAAAAAATGTGAGGGGAATTGGAGTGAAGGAGCCCGCAAGGGGGTGGGGAGTGAGTAGGCGTTACTGAGGGGGATAATAGGTGCGGACGGGAGCACTCGGCTAACTAGTACAAAAAGCTCTAACTTGGGGTTAGGCTCCGTGTCAAACTCAAAATCGACCAAAATTTACCGTCTCTGTATTGTTTTGCTTTATATCGCTATTTTCAAAATATTTACGTTTTACTATTGTTTTCTTGCAGGGTAACAATTTTGTTTCTGCATTATATTAGTGTTTTCTGTATAAAAATACTATTGAAAGGTTTTCGTCAGTAGCATAAAATGACGTCATCAACATCGTGAACCGCACCGTCTCTGCTGGGCTTCTCTTTCATTTAGATCCTAGTAGTGTTTTGAGGCCATTCATTTAAGTATTGCGAAGTTAAATGTAAACATGTTATGTTCTACTCTCTTAACGTAGAGTCACGCTAAACTATATTGCCTTTACATTCACTTCTCCATACGCAGCCATATTGAAACAATTTAGTTATATACCGAACTTTTACCAGAATTGCTACCAGAGGGCGACAGAAATCGTGCCAAAGAAATTTGCACGTACTTTCCGTTCTTGTATTCTAAACTCTTTGCTGCAAGCTACCCGCCCAAATTTGTAAACTTTACGTTGGAGAACTGTAGACCGCTGGTAAGTCGTATCGCACTGAAAATTTTCACTATCTTGTTTATTGTACGTTCAATTATTTTACTTGCAGGATCAGTTTTATACGTGGCTGAATGCTCAAACCATAGTTATTAATAGGTGGCTGAATGCTCAAGAGATAGCTGGTAGGTAACCTAATCAGGCCCCTGGCCAATTGCAGTTGCTCGAGTTAGATCAGTTTTAACTACGTATAGCAGTTGCCGAACCAATTTTCTCCCCAATTAATTTAAGAGCACGATTTTCTAGAGCCAAAATAGTGTAATGTGTGTAAGCCTAGTTCTAAGTTTATCCAAAGTAGAGATTTATAGCTGTGACCCGCATTCCCGAGGGCGGCAAACTAACTACTCGCCAAGATTTTGGCGAGAAGTGCCACACTATGAAATGAGATTCCACAGGTCGTGGCGCTCATAGGCGCCCACCCGCATTCCCGAGGGCGGCAAACTACTCGCCAAGATCTTGGTGAGAAGTGCCACACTATGAAATGAGGATCCACAGGTCGCGGCGCTCATAGGGTGACTTCGGACAAAATGAAGGGTTTTTATAGTGCCATCTCTTCATTATTTGTGCTGGAGGAAAAGTTAGTAGTTTTATCTACAGTCATATGGGGCGCCTATACGTAAGTAATAAAACAAACAATTTACACCGTGAAATTTTAAAAATATTACTGGTTAAAAAGTGTCCGAAGCCACACCAGGGGTGGGGATGGCTTCGGACAGGGGTGGGCCGACTTCGGACGCCCATTCAGTTTGCTGTGGATAATGGTTCCCTGACCACCTTGTGCCGCTCCCGGACACGGAGGGGTTGCTTCGAACAATAACTCGGCCTTTTAAAAACAACTACCGACTGTAACCGCTACTGGAATCGCGACCACTGCAATTGCGACAGCTACAACCGCTTTAGTGGTTCCCATGAATGCTTAATTTTAGGTTACTGTACGTAGGAATGTTTCTCGCTGTGCTTCAAACGCGTGCAGCCAACAACAACGTAATGTGGAGTTTATAGTCGTATCCCATAGCTGCTACCTGCCCAACAGGGCAATAGCAAGCTTCTGTAATACGATACTTCCACTCTCAAATTTCAGGTCTCTCTCGCAGCGCTTAGCTTGATTAATGACATGAGCTGTCGAGTGTCTTGACAGGCTGTGACAGTTAGTTCCATTTGTCACAGCTGCACACGCCTCTTGCAGCTGCCTCTTTGCGACTATGCATATTATTGCCACACACGCATTGTGCTTTTATTAATAATAAACTGTATTTAATACTCATGTTCTTATTTCTAGGTTAGAATCGAAGGACATGACATGTTTGACTAATATTCTAGACATCATTACGTTCCTTTGTTTGGTAGTTAACTCCACATGCCAATACGATGTAGTACAGACGGGTGGCCGAAGTCACCCCACAAAAAACAAGACACAAAGATAATTTTTTTGAGCACTTAAAATAGACATATTTTTAAACAAACTGTAGAATGTCACGAAGTGGAGGCTCATCATATTGATTGCCATAGATGGTGGTATGCTCACTTTCACTCCTGACTGCACCAATTTTTCTGCCCCAGTGAAGTTTTTTTGATAGGAAAAAAATTGATGGTTTACCACTCCTTACTTTTGATTTTTTTTCATGTACAGAGCCTTATTGCAGGATCCCAAGACATCTATCGAAGATTGCTCAGGTATTAATCTTTCATTCATGAGCAATATGGTAGTTTCCTTACACTATTTATAGTATTTGCTTGGATGTTCATTGTCCAATCTTTTTCTTCAACTGTCCGAAGAAGTCACCCAATTTTACGGTACTGTACATACATATGTACATGTACTGTACTGTATATACATACATATGTACACATGTGTATTGTACTCACCAAATCATACAGTTGGAGAAAGCGCAGCCATTATACGTGTGTATAAATTTGCAACAATACAGTATACCGTACTGTATGTATGTATAGTAAAACCCCTCTAATTCGTACAGCACGGGGGAAGGGGGTGACGGATTAGCGGGGATTTCGGATTACCGAGGTACTTACAAATGCGAAAAAAAACCTTTATTCCGCACTAATACGGATTACAGAGAGATTGTTTGTACCTTCTGCGCAGTACCTCGCGCAGATTTTTCGCTCATCACCTCTTCTATTCGAAAAATGAGAAGCGCCTTGCACGGTTTACAGAGGTATTTGTAGGAATTCTATACTTTACCCCATTAATCCGAAAAGATGCTCACTTGTTCAGCTAGCATTTCGAACAGTAATGAGATGTTCGGATTAGGGAGAGTTTCGGATTATTGAGGTGCGGATTAGAGGGGTTTTACTGTATAAGGAGCACTTCTTAACTGCAGCCTAACATACCTAGCCTATCACATAGCTACTGTATATCCATATGCAATTTAAACCATTGTAACATTTGTTAGGACTTACAGTAGCTACTGTATGTATCAAACATCCTTATTTCATATCCTAATGAGAACTGTTGAAACACAATAAAATGCGAGAAAAATACTGTACTGTACATACATACAGTACAATCATCCACAGTTCACACAAGAACGATCGTGCACAAGCGAGAGCAGCGCTGCAACTGACTCACTCTCCAGAATTTGCGTCCGATTCGGACCGACAGACGTGCGCAGAGTGCATTCTGTACTTCTGCGCTGCGTCACACGTCCAAGGAACTGACATTTGTCCGAAGCTGGCAAATCACATGTTCCGGGGCGTCACCTCAAATAGTCGGACAATGAAGCTGATGTTTCGGACTTTTCCCGGACTTTCATTGACGTCCGGAACACTACCCCATTTACTTGGACAAAAAGTCTGAGGCTCGGAAAATGAAAAAAGTCCGAGAATCTGGGGTTTCCGGGTAAGTGGGGTCCGAGTAAACGGGGTTCCACTGTAATGAGAAACCACGTTTCAAATCATCCTGGTTGGATCGGGGTCATTTGGGACATTGACCAAAACTCATTCAAAAATCTGATTGCACCATCCTAAAGCCTGACTAATAAGAGGACCGGATCCATGTTTTTCAAAGTTTTTCATTATTACAGCTACCCTTTAGAAATTTTGTATACATAAAACATAATTCTGCATCTTATGTTGTTCCTACCTAACATTTTTATTTGACCCATCAAAAACGAGTTATTCATAGAAAAGTGCCTTTTGATATGTTTTTTAAAATCAAATAGATGCTTTCAACATCCAAGCTAGAGCAATCCAGTTTTTTAATTTGGAATCAGCATGCTTTGCTCTACACAACTTGTAGTGAATAGGTTTTTGAAATTAGAAATTATTTTTAGGCTAGTTATTGAGCAATTTTGAAACATTGCATTTTTACAAAAAACTTGAAAATGTCTATGGAAGAAATATTTGAAATTTGAATTCCAAAAATGTATTTGTTATGAATTGAAGAGCAAAACGTACTGATTTCATTATCAAAAATCGCATTGCTCTAGCTTAAAAAATAAAAGCAACCATTTGCAAAGAAGATTATTTCTACTTTTCAGGACAGTTGGAGAAAAACTGGATCAGTTTTATGTAGGGAAAATTGGAATAAGTACAGAAGTGTACGCCACATTTTTTTCAATTTTACATAGCTGTGCCAAATTTCATTCAAATTGCTTCATAAATAAATAAATATCTTTTTGGGGTAGCGTCTTCCGGGGATGAGATGGCGAGCGACATACCAGGGTGGAGATGGCAAACCGCCAAAAAGCAGAAAAAAAAAGGCATGGACTAAGCTGAGCTATACTGTATGACGTGGTAACTCGGGACACCCGGGGTGACTCGGCACAGCTGTCCTACTTCACATATTAAGGGCTGTAGAAACCAAACTAAGCAAAGTTTCACCAAAATTAGAATTGGGCTATAAACTCCAACAGTTTTGCTATTGGTTCAGCATAGAAAGCATTCGATTCAGCTCGTGCAAATACAATCGAACCCCGTTTACCCGGACTTCTCGGGGCGAGAGCCAGTCCGGGAATCTGTTTTTTTTTTCTCGGAACAAAAAACCTCAAATACCTGAACTTTTTCTGAACACTTGCCAGACATTTTCCGGTCGTTTTCCGAACATGTTCCGGCCACACAAAATCATTCCCTACCACCTTTCAAGCCTAATACAGTTATGTTTACCTATCATTTTCACCCCAGGTGACAAGTGTAACTACATACATATACATGTAGCTATGTACACTGTACAGTATGTATGTACTGTACATATATATTACTGTACAGTACAGCACCTCTAATACTGTAATTCAAAACTAGAGAAACACTGTAGGCTACAGTACTGGTCATAGGCACCAACTGTACTTACTGAACAGTTATTAGTACTGTACTATATACCGTACTGTATACATAAGGAGCACGTCTTAACTGCAGTCTACCATACCTGGCCTAACCTATCATATAGCTACTGATATGCAATTTAAAACACTAACATTTGTTAGGACACACGGTACTGTATGTATACAACATCCTTATTTCACATCCTAATGGAAACTGTTGAAACAGGAAGCACGAGAAAAAATCTTGTACATACAGTACAATCATACACACTTCACACATGAACGATCATGCACAAGCGAGAGCTGCGCTGCAACTGACTCACTCTCCGGCATTTGCGTCTGATTCAGACCGACAGACGTACGCAGAAGTGCATTTAGTTATCAATATCAAAACTTTTTTTTCCCTGACGTGGAGAAAATTCATTGCTTTTTGTAGGCCGATCAGCAACACTCAAAGTAATAGCTTCAATTTGATATTATGAATACGGTAGGATATTCTATGGCTATGGGTTGAATAGTTTTTGCTTAGGCACAGCTTTTTCATCGACCATTGAAATAAATTTGGAAGAATAATAACTGGCGCAACAAAATTATCTGTGGCAAGACACTACGAATCAAAATATATGAGAGTACATACTAATGGAATCTTCAGATATCTTCAGTACGGTACTGCAATTACATCTTCGACAATGCAAGTAGTGCCTTCAAGCATAAGGTTGCCCGATAATGTGCCATAGATTCGCTGTATAGAGAATGTAATACTTGAACGAATCAGACTAAGCCTGGGTTATCTTCATTGTTTGAATGTCAACTGTCCCTGATTAAGATAGGTTTGCCAACAACTGCAATCTCGTCAGTCTTCTACCAATCAATTTTCAATGATGCGTGACAGGATGACCACAGCCTTCAACCTGGGCTAATTCCGCCCATTTGTTATGTTAAAGCGTGTCAGAAAATTGGTAAATAAACAGATAAATATACATCGATCTTTTTTACATTGTAGATTTGTACTCTTAACTAGTTATTCTTCCATTCCATATGCTCGGAGACTGGCCCCTCTGGCTCCAATGCACGAGCTGCCACTGTATATCATACCCAGTGTTTCCTTGTGTGATATCTTGATCACTAATTGTTGCCATGCTAAACAAAGTAAGACTAATTCATGTCCATGAAATAAACTGCAGTAGGCTAGATAGCCACCTTGTACCTACCATACATATTTTGGTATTGTGACATTTTTAATTTATCATATAGTCATCTTCATAGTTCATACATATATTGTCTACATATTTTTCTTACTTCATGAGTTTTTAGAAAAACCTGATACAGAACCTACCCCTTTAAAAGGAGTTAAAGCTGGATTTCCATACGCAGCAAGAGTTGAGTTGTTGGTCAGATGAACAAGCTTCAGGAATCAAGGGTCAGATCTTCTATCAGCTGTCTGGCTTTGCAATTTTGATAGTTAGGCCTACACAGTGTAGCTGAACAATTCTATAGCCATAGTATTGATGGCTATAGTAATGGTATCAATTTCTATTTCAGAAGTCACTGCCTTCATCTTCCTATCGTCATGGGTGTGGATCTTGATATTGAAGTGGAACAAGATTCTTCAGCTGCCTCTAATGCTACTCACATAACAAATGGTATTTTTGTGCTATGCCGTTAACCCTATTGCTATAAATGTTTTTAAGGGGACCATGTTGGCAAATATTGTGAATACTTTTAATATTCCTGTTTTTTTTGCTTAACTGTAGCTGTATGATACATCAGATGGTCACGCAGGTGAGGTATTAGGCAGCCAGTGCAACCGTAATTAGGTTGAATTGAGAGGAGGGGGGCTGGCCCTGGGGGGCCACAATTTTTTTCTGTTACATAGACCCAGAAGAAGTTTTTTCCAAGTTGAAAAAAAAAAACACATTTTTTTTTGCTTTGTTGGGCAAGACTAACTAAAAAAATGAGCAAAATAAGCTCATTTATGTGCTGATTTGAATGAAACTTGGTACAAACATGTAAAATTGAAAATAATGTGGGTTAGATTCCTGTATATTTTTCCATTATTACTATAGAAAATGAGTCATTGAAAGAAAATAACAAATCGTTTTTTGACTAACACATGTTCTATGGGGAAAATTGGAAAAAGTACATGAGTCCAACCTACATTTATTTTGAATTTTACTTACCTGTCTGTACCAAATATCCAAATTGGTGCAAAAATAAATTTTTCATAAAATCCATTTGGTTGGATTTCCTTGACAAAAAATGTATGGAAAATATACATAGCCTATATTAAAAAGTTTTTATTTATGTGCCAATTTCAATAAAACTTGGTAGCTACAGATATATAAAATAAAAAATGTGAGTTACGTTCCTGTACTTTTTCTCATTTTCCCCATAGAAAATGATTTATTCAAAGGAAACTGATCCACTTTTTCCTAGCTGTCCTGAAGTGTATTAAGTTAACCCCATTCTCTCTGAATCTGCTCCTCCAATTTTGGAGCTAGAGCTGTGCGGTTTTTGACATTGAAACAACACGCTTTGCTTTACAATTCGTTGTGTATGGATTTTTAAAATTGAAATCTTAATTATATCCCCCTGCAGACTTTTTTTTTTTTCTTTTTTTTAAATGCTTTCTCAGTGGCTTATTCTGACAGAACACCTCTGTCGGTAGCACCAGACCCACGACAGCACTCAACTCTGGGGGCATATAAATGTTAGTTTACAGTTTCGAGGCAAAACCCTCATTGTAGACAGCTTTCAATGTTCTTTCTTTTTTTTCAGGCCCTGCCCACCTGGTACCTCAGGAGCCCTGCACCAGCACTCCTCACTCTGTTACGACTCGCGCTACTGCTAACATCTCTTTCTTTCTTCTGGTCTCAGCTGCTGCTCTGTGTTCACCTATCGATTCAGAGTTTGGGAAACGCTTCCCTTACTGTTTATCAGTGCTATAATACAGTTTTTCCTGTTTGGAAATATGTGTTTTTGCCGTTTTTAGTGATACGTTTTTAGATATTGTGTTGGTGTGTGGTCGGTCTAGGGTGCCACCATCTTAGACCCATAACCCATGTCTCCTTGTGTTCACAAAGCTGCAGCAGCTGTTTTTCATGAAGACCAATGACCAGTAGTGGTGTTTTGTGCTCATGTGTTTTGAATTAAGGTTGACGTAATTTGGTTTTCTTCGGAATAGAGGAATAAACACTTGGTGGTTGGGAGGCACTTTTGCCCTAACAATTCCAACAAGTAGTTATATTGTTTTCTTAAATACTTCATGGTAGGCCCCAGTGGCCCTAACAATTCTTCCGAAGTATATTGCCTTATGATTTTTGCGGAGGTGGCCCTTACGGCCTGTCTGTGCCACCTGTTAATGTAACATCAAAGACTGGATGGTAGGCCTTTGTTGCCCTAACAATTCCATCTAGCACAGTGATGCATTTAGGTGGTAGGCACTTGTGCCCTAAGAATTCCACCAAATATAGTTGGTTGGTGGGCATTTGTGTCCAAACAATTCCGCCAAGCATATATGCAAGTTCTTCGCAATAGAGCGAGGCCTCCCCCAAAATATGAGGGCTTGATACTCACTTGCTTGGTAAGCCATAGCTAGTGCCCTAACAAGTTCGCCAAGCATATAGATCCTGCCATCAAGCGAGGCCCCCCACAAGATAGGGGTGCTTAATACTCATTAGGTTGGGAGGCCATAGTGCCCTAACAAGTCCCCAAGCATATATACTGCCGCCAAAAAGCGTTTTTTCCAACTCTTGGGCTGTTCTCCAATAGTTGGAAGGCTCAAATTGGCCAAATTCTCGATCTGTGCCGTTTCCAAGATGGCGCCCTGACGCCAAAAAGCCAGAAGGTAGGGCAACATGTCTAGTACCCATCCATCATGCTAGTAACCGTCCACTAGGCACTAAAAAACTTCCTGTGTAAAAATTAGCAGTGCTAGAAAGCCGTACATAGACTTAAACTGTAGGCTAAGTAGTGCCGCAGCATCTCTGGAAATGACTAGTGGAGAAATTAAACGGTAAAAAATGGTGATGGTTTTCACATATTTTCACTAAAAGCTATGGGTTCTTCCCTCTGGGAACCAGGGATCCAAGATCCTCAGCTGAAAAATCTCAGCCTACCGGCTGAGATAACGCTGGTGAAGACAATCCCAGAGAAATTCTGGTCTACAGTAAGTAGTCTTCTCGGAAAGACACCGGTTAACCAGGTACGGAAGTTTGAGCGATGGATCACAGTTCTTGTTGAAAAGCCAGTGCTCGCGGAATTTAACCGCTGTTATATGTGGTCAGTTTTGGAACGATCCGAATCTGGACCCAGAAAAGGATTCGAAAGCCTCTCCTTTTCTGAGAAGGAGCCAAGCAAGAAGCAGTAACCCCAAAGGGTCCAAGAAGGTCGGAGTTACAAGCGATTCTACTTGCTGGCTAATAGCTTCAGAACCTTCAGGTAAAGGGTGGAATCGGCTAGAATCCTGATTAGAACATTATTGTCCTAGCAATGTTTTGCTTCATTGACCTGTTCCTGCACAATCCAGAAAAAGGCAGCTCGTTATTAATGCTCTTATTGTTTGATAGAAAGCCGGCCAGGTGTACAGCAACTCATTGAAGATAATTACCAGGTAGCTACCCCTGAGGCTAGAGGTGACTTACAGTCACTATCCTGCCATCGTTGAAGCAGCTGTATTGTCTGAAGGAAAAGTCAACCAGCAACTCAAGGGGGCCATGAAACCCCTCCCTGCTGCACCGTGGGTATTTCGGTGCTACCGACAGAGGTGTTGCGTCGGAACAAGCCACTGAGGATGGATAGTGTTGCAACGAATTTTTCTCAGTGGTGAGCGAAGACAGAACACCTCTGAAGGACCAAACAAACCCAAAGCCTCTTCTGTTCCATGGCCTAGGGTTATGTATTAGTACGCTCTTCGTGCCAAAGTGAGCAGTGCTGGTGCAAGGCTTCTGAGGTACCAGGTGGGCGGGGCCTGAAGAAAAAAGGATAGAACACCAAAAGCTGTCTACAATGAGGGTTATGCCTCGAAGCTGTCTAAACTCTCCATTTAGACGCCCCCAGAGTTGGGCGCTGTCGCGGGTCTGGTGCTACCGACAGAGGTGTTCTGTCTTCGCTCACAACTGAGAAAAATTCGTTGTAACACTCTATCCATTTTGAAATTGCTGAATAAATAAACTATATAATTTGAATGCCAAAAATCTATACGCAACAGTTTGTAGAGCAAAGTGTGTTGATTCCAACTTCGAAAACAGCATTGCTCTTTCCTCTAGCTTCAAAATGGGTAGAGTAGATTACATATACTAGCTACAAGAAAAATGTTCAAAAATCCCTTGTCTATGCATTGAGTAAAGAAAATTACAAACAAAAAATTTTTACAATTTTGTTCTGTATACTGTATGTATACAAAATATCAGAAACGTAGCTGCAATAATTAAAAAAAAATCATAAATAATGGACATACTCCTCTTAAGCCTCCCTCTTGAATTACAGACTGCTCAAGTGAGAGATCAGGGGAGAAATGCAGTGCCTGTTATTGAGTTATTACATCACTAACAGCATACCTATGAGTGGTAGGCTGTATCACTGCAAACAATATTTGTCATGTGCAAACCGATCCATTAAAGTGTTAAGCAATTCAATAATTATTTGCATGCCCTTCATAGCAAACGGTTATGGAGATTGTAGCATAGAGAGAAAGAAGTCAAATAACTTTGGCAGCATGTGTGCCAAATATTTTTTCAGCTTTCAGAAATTTTTGCTGCTAAAGAGATCGTTTTTTAGGCGCCTTTCTTAATTGGTACACATGCTAGTCAAAAGGATGAGTTTTGTCATCTCCTTGTCCAGAACCTATCAGCACTTGCTCAACAGACTGAACTGATGGCTAGCATTTGTACATAATTTTTGGCCAAACTGAAACTGTTTATGAGGACTCAACAAAATGTTTGAATGATTAACTGAAGAAACTCCTTCTTTTGGGTAGCATGTGTGCCATTCTTAGTCTTTTTCGATGACGTTTGAAGCAAAGAGTGGCTTTATTGGTAGTATTAGTATAGGTACTTTTACACTTTATATAGTCCTGTTAAATTTTTGTTACATGTTATTTTGAATTTATGAGTATTTTAGCCTAAATCTTTTGTACTGATTTTAGCTTTATTTTTCAGGTAGTAGCTGCTTGGTAAAGAATCACAGTAAAGAGGTAAATCAAATTAATTCAGTAGCTATTGGTACCGCTAGGAGTGAATTTATTTACCAAAGTACAAAACTGTATTACTGTAGCTATATTTAGAAACTGTGAAGTGTAACATTACTTCTATTACCTGCTGTTGCAAATTGTCAATGATCTCCCTCGCATTTGTTATTGCCATGGTAGGGTCCTTTTTTCATTTCTAAGTGTAACTCGCCTCTGAGACACAAGTCTTGCCAGCTGTTGGATATATATGTCTATTGCTTGAAGCTTGTTACTGAAAGAGTAGATTTTGGCAATGTAAGCAGTAAATGGCATATTCCCAAATTATAGGCTAGACTCGCTCAAATGGTCTTAATCTTGGTAGGTACCTATATCCTTGCTGCTTCTCTGCAAGCTGGCTCTCAGGAGGTGTAAAATACGCTACAGGGTTAGGTTGTTCGGTTCACCCATCCTGTGTTATGGCCCGTCACCAACCTAAAAGGCTCTCTTGTAGGTTGCACTGCCTAGCTAGATCAGCTTTGCTTCCCCCTCTCCCCCAGGGGGCATAGGGTGGGTCATAGGGTTAGTTTAGGTTCGCCCATCCTATGCTATGGGGCCAGGCAACCCCAGGGGGCTGCTGTAGGTTACCTCAGCCATTAGCTAGGCCTTCGGGACGTCTTTTCTTTCGTGCCCACTTTGCTTCCTTCCCGAATTCATACTCATAGTTGCTTATGCTTTATTCTGTTCTTCCTCTTCTTCCACTACTTGCTGTTCCCGTGTGCGTTGAACCTGTGCATAGGTTCCCCGTTTCTCTTGGCATACGGTACTATATGTCCCTTGCTCTTTCCTCTGTGATATCGTTCTGCTCGGAAATGGAGGGTTGAACTACCTAACTATAACATAACAGTTTTGCTTCTCTCCATTTTTATATCTACTTGTTGTGGTGATGCTAATATTTTCTTCTTTCTTGACCCACTGCCCCACTCACATTGCTCCAGTATGGGAACACCCTTGTGCCTGAGTTCGTTGTTTCTATTAACATATTATGTGTCTTTTGCACTCTACACTCATTTGACACTGTGTAGGACTTCTGCCCGGGTGATTGTATCACCCTTATATTCTGCATGCTACTTCACAAGTGCTAGGTTGAAGGGGGATAAATCGTTGTGTCCCTTCTTGAAAAATTTTTCAGGTTGCTTACCAAACAGCTCCGAAGCTCACTCAGGCTGAGTGACGGTTAGCCGAGAGGTGCAGCCATCAGCCAGGTGGCGTCCAGCCCAGCAAGCCGACATCTATTATATATATAGAGGCTTGAGCTGGGACAACTCTCCATACCCACTTGTAAAATCAGCAGAGCAGGTGCTATTGGGCCTGCTCCTTTAACTTTACACCCGATAAGATCTATCCCCGTGAGCCTTGCCCCGTACAACACCAGGATTGCAGAGTCGGATAGTTCAAGGTCCGACTCCGACTCCTGGCCCTCCAGAATTTCAGGCTCCGACTCCTGGCCCTCAAAATTTTCGTACTCCGACTCCCTGGTCCAACAAGTAGATATTTGATGTAAACATTGAACATGTCCAAATAATTTTTACTAGTAGCCTACCGTATATACACATCAAATTGAAGATGCTAGGTGTATTGTACATATATATACATATATATTTTGCATCATTTGGGACATTAAATTGAGGACATTAAAAAAGTTTTGGTTAAACTTTTGCACCTGGTACGTTATGTGAGGGGGGCATGGGGGGCGAAATAATCTATTTTTTTACTGATTGTTCTAAAGTTTGTGTAGTTTTGAAAAAGAAACACATTTTGCTCCTAGAATTTTTTTGATTTAGGCCTAAGTTCTTGAGATAATGGAAATATATATATATATAATATATATTATTTTCTAGAAATAGCATCAATGTAGATATCGATTAGAAGCAGTTGAAGAAATTTAGATACCCACGCGCGCGTTTCGCTGTTCCCCAGCTCATCAAGTGGGAGGGTCAAAGTTGTTAAATTTAGTTCTTGAAAGCTTGCGAAATTTAGAGAGTTTACCATAGGAAGGTGTAACTATGATACCGGCTGTTCCAAATGTATAAATGAAATTTCAAATCAAGCAAATGTTTCGTCAATTTTCAACTATAGTCCGCTGCGTTGTCTCCAATGCACATTGCAGACACGCAGATGTACCGAGAGCGACAGTTCTCACCCTGTCGAAGGTAAAAGGCTGACACATCAACATGGCAGTCTTCATAGCAAATGCAAATCCCACAATTGGCAAAAACGCACCACACAACAGCTGAAAGTTAACTTGAAGCGTTGGTAGGCCTCTGATAATGGTAGAAAGATCTTCAAGATGCAGCATCCATATAAAACATTTGCAGTTTTCCGCCGCCTGCTGCACATATTGAATTAACTTGCATGGCTTCTAAAATATTATTTTCTTGAAATGGCATAAATGTAGATATCGATTAGAAACAGTTGAAGAAAGTTAGATAGGTACCCACGACGCGCGTTTCGCTATTCTCCAGCTCATCATATGGGAGGGCAAAGTCGTTAAATTTAGCTTTCAAAAACTAAATTTAACAACTTTGCCCTCCCACCTGATGAGCTGGGGAACAGCGAAACGCGCGTCGTGGGTATCTAAATTTCTTCAACTGCTTCTAATCGATATCTATATAATATATATATATATATGCATTTTTTCTAAATTTCAAAGGAATGAAACTCATTGAGTTTTCATGCTACAATAAAAACCGTGAGAGTTTTGGAATCCTTGAAACATTCATAACAAAACTATGGAGCAGGATTTTCCATTTTAGCCCTTTTTATTACAACTCAAAACCCATTTTAGTTAGGTAGTAATCGGACAGAATAGAAAATGGATTCCAAAACTGTCATTGCTTTTATTCTAGCATGGAAACTCATTGAGTTCTATTCCTTTGAAACTTGGAAAAAATGCATATAGCTATATTTATAGATATTATTATTATTTAATAATAATTTTGAAGTGCGAACTCGAGGGTGCCTGTCCATTATGTTGGGTTTACTTCGTAGAACGTTGTGGCCCTTCGGGTTTTGCGACAATTTCCTTTAGGTCGTTTAAACCATTAGCTAACAGCTGACTTAAACGCCTGCATGCCAATATGACCAAGAGCCGATGCCGGAAACAAATTCCAAACCTTAGCCGACCGGGGCAAAAACTAAGGCCTAAATCAAAAATAATTTGTATGAGCAAAATGTGTGTTTTTTTTCAAAAATACATATAGGCCTACTATGCAAACTTCAGAACAATTGGTCCAAAATTGATCATTTCGCCCTCCCATGCCCCCCCCCCCTCATATAATGTACCAGGTGCGAAAGTTCTACCCAAAATTTTCTCAATGGCCTCATCATATGGAATAGGAAAATACATGGTAGCTATAGCTGTAAAAGAGAAATGTACAAAAAAATGTCCACATTTACAAATTTTTTTTTAAACTTGTTACTGAAAATTCAGAATTGAATATTTGTTTATAAATGGGATGTCGGAGTCGGACTAAAAATGCCGACTCCAACTCCTAGAGCAAGTGAGATTCCGACTCTTCCTCAATTCCTCCGACTCCGCAACCCTGTACAAAACTATAAATAAAATATGCTTGTGACAAGCCAAGGGCGAAGGAACACGCCCTTTTTCTCACCAAAAGCGAACTTGACACCATATAGGACTTAGCCCAGGGGATCATACTGCCTTTAACTCTTGATACCTGCTTCACAAGTGTAA
>LQNS02277602.1:21560000-21571817 GCA_001587735.2 Parhyale hawaiensis | reverse complement strand
ACGGGTGCAGTAGTAATTAAGGGGCACACGGGTGCAGTAGTAATTAAGGGGCACACGGGTACAGTAATAATGAGCACAAAAGTGCAGTAGTAATTAACACGTAATCGTGAAAAATAATGAACATGTAATTGTAAGAATAATGAACACGTAAGTGCAGTAATAAGAAGGGGGGAAGCACCGCAGCATGGACCAGCTCTTCGAAAAGACCAACTTTGACCGTATCAGGGTTCTAAAGCCGACTCACCTCCGAAGAGCTCCGGTACTTTTCCGGTAGAGGAGTGAGCAGTGGGCTGGCAGGGCGAATCTACTCCATCATGGCCCCAACGTGCGGCCTCGGAGTAAGGTGGGCTGCGGCTGTAATAGACTCAGAACGAGGAGCAGTTAAGTGAGTCTGGTGGTGTGCGAGGGATGACTGACTGCAGGACAGCCATTCTGGTATAAGTAAATTGCTCTAACATGTAGAGGCTGTAATCAGCTGTTAAAACACCTGATTGGTCTGTTGGTGGGCTGGTACCATGAGAAGTATTTATGAAATAATTATTTAAAAATACGGCAAAATGGAAAATAAATGGAGTTTAATTAAAGAATTTTCCATAAGCCCTCAGGGGTATGCATGTTCTGGATGGCCCTATCCTTATCAAACAATATTTAGGCCTCACGCGTCCAAGGGCTGTCCTGAGTGTCTTCTCCGCAGGGGATGTTGCAACTGGCTGCACTTCAGTTGAGGACTTTTTTTCCTGTTCTAAACTTCTCTTCTATTCCGCGAGGTAGTCCGCCGAATGGTGGTAAGCAACCTATCCCATGGGACTTCTACCTGCTCCTGTGTGGAGGGCCACGGAATGGATCATTCGCGCGGGTGTTTCTTCTGTCTTCTCTTTTCCGTCTCTCATGCCTTTCTCTGTCAGTAGTAGCGTGCTGGCCACTCAAAAGTAATAGAAATCGCACGAGTTGAGTTTGACTTTCAACGGTGTGGTGCCGCTTCTGTCGACTCGCGATTGTCATTGTTGTTTCGGCAATAGAGGGAAAGTAGCTCTAATAGGTGTATTCCGGCGGGCCCTTTCCCTGCCAAAATACATATATTTGGGCCTCCCGAAACCAAGGGTACCAAGTGATTTCTCCGCAGTCTGCAATGGATGTTGCAGCTGGCCACAGTTCCTGCTGACGACGTTAGTTTTGTGAAGTTGGGTAGGTGAGGTGGCCTATCGATCAAAATCACCGACCTTGTACGTGGGGCATCTCTAGACTATCGTGTGGGAGGCTACGAAGGGGCCGTCCACTAGAGTAACTTTTCCTATTCTTTGTGCCTTTTTCATGGTAGAGGAGAGCCGATGTCGAGATAGGATTTACCTACTCGAGCCTCCTGCCTACTAGCATCACTGTGCGGATCGCCCCTTGGCGGAAACGCCAGGCTAAACTAATTTAATAAAAATAATTATGGAAAAATATCAAAGTAATAATCCCTACCAAAAGTAGGGGCTGCTTAACCTCGATGAGGTGTCTGAGGTAACCATAGGTGGGCGTATCGGCGATAAAGTATTGATGATACTTTATCAAAATACTAAGCACCGATAACGAAATTGCGGATTTTGTTATCCGATAAAATTTTTTTTAATATTCGGTATCGTCGATAGTTTTTATCTTTAATGCCGATAATCGATACTTTTTCGACTTATCTCTGAGCGAGTTGTTGGCACCGGAACAAAGTGGGGATCTGTAAATGGCATTCGTTGCCCACAGTATTCGACCACATTTAAGGGGAGAAACAATACAACTTGGGTTGCCTCATCCCAACCTCCATCGTAGCTAACAAAAACTAGTCAATGTACTAAGCAACGGAAATCTCCGGTTATAAGAGCTCATTACAGTACGTTACCTTTGATTAGGCAAATAGAATTTTTTATTTAATTTTTCAAGATAAGTGTCTAACTTTTACATATCAATATTAACTAAATGTATGGCTATGTAGCAAATATAAACAGCACTTAAAAAATAAATATTCAGCCATTTGCTTAGTTTATCATACAATTTGCTTATTTGCGAGTTTTTTTACTGTTACCTCAGATTATGCAACAAGCTAATGAAAAAGTCAAAAAGAGGAAATAACTACATGTGAACAGGAATATTGTTATTAAAAGTCCAAAACCAAGAAATTATAACCAAAACAATTCAATAAACACTGAAATCTGTGCTCAGTTGTGGTAAACACAACAAGGTAATTTTGAACATGACAACCTCCATTTTCATGATTTTTTAAGGCGATTATCAACAGACTGTCAGGTTTGATATTTCAGATGGTGGAATAGAATCTGCTGTTTTTACTGCGTTCCACAGGCTTACATTGCTCGAAAACTGCCGACCACCTTCATAGACCTTCCTTTTGATCATTGCTCAGAGGTTCTCAATGGGATTGATTTAAATCAGGGCTATTCGTCGCTTGTCAGGTCATAATCCTTTTTGATTTGAATCCTCCATCCGCAAGCCAGTTAGTAGTGTACCGTGCTCGGTGTGAGGAAGCGTTATCGTGCTGAAATACCAATTTGGATCTGCGTGCGACAGTCTGCTGCACCAAGTCATGGAGTCAAGTTGGCTTCAACAAACTGGCAGTACCTTTCTGCATTCAATTTAACTCCTTCTGCCACTTCAAATGGACCAATAAGGGTGTTACCTACTACCCTGGCCCAAAACATTATACCTCCACCACCTTGTTAACGCTTAAGCCGTGTCTGTTGAGGTCGGTCGTGGAGGACCCATCCTGACGTTCATTTATCTGGGCCATCAAGAGTGGCTCTGCATTCGTCAGTAAATAAGACATTGGAGAAATCAGTTTTCATGTTCTCCTCAGCCCATTTGACCCTATTTTCTTTATGATTTTTTGTTAGAAGTGGTCGTTTAATTGCCTTTTTCACTTTCCCTAGAGTCTGCAGAACCTCACATCTTGTCTTTCTGCTTAGTATTGGGGCTCCAGCGTCTTCAAATATCGCCTTACTTGTAGAAAGTTGTTTTCTAGCGATAGAAACCTTCAAATGTCGCATATCCCGAGCAGTCAATTTCCTCGTAGAGGCTCTATCCGGAGTTTTCAGGCTGACCTTACCTTCAATTGCATAAGCCTTAATTGTTCGGTGATCACGCTGTAACTCCTCGGAAACTTCGAGTGTTGTCTTATCCGAAGCCAATAACGAGGTCACTTTGATCTTTTCTTCACTTTTTAAACTGCATTTCTTGCCCAAGTTGACTAGAGAGTGATGTTGCATAATCTAGGGGTAACAGCAGAATTTCCAGGGCTGCCACCGAGATTTCACCAAAAAACCCACAATGAAGCTTCAAAAAACCCAGATTGGACCTAAAAAACCCAGACTGGCAGAAACATTAAAAATATTAGCTTAATAAAGGTCTTCTTCGTTTTTCGTTGCAATGCAGCACGTAATACAAATCCGTTCTATGTTTTCTTCAACACTATTCATTTTCAAGGTCGATTCCTTCGTGAAGAGTCAAATTATCTTCTTCCATGTATGTTCCCTCCGCTTATTCAAACTTTCTGTGTACCTCCTTTTTCGCATCAGTTTTGTCTTCAACGTTTTTGACTAACATATGTTGTTTTGCAAGTAGTCTGTGGTGGTTTCTGTTTTTAGTAAATGAGTTTTTTTTTGTTTTAACAAAATTCAAACACGCGAATATATATTTTTTTCTGCGCTGACTGCTCATGCAGAAGAATGCGGCAACATAAGGTGTCTTTTTGTGACCAGCGTGCGGATGTGATCGCGCATGATTCGCGCGTTTTTGTGACCGCATTTTGACGTGATTCTGATAGCAATCAACCGTGCTCAGTGGTGAGCATTGATCGCAGCATGATTTCCTCCGCAGGCTAATCATGCGTGATCAAAGAGTGATTCCAGCCGTTGGACAAGTAAAAATTCAAAATTTGAAATGCAAAGTTGTGATGTTCTCTTATATTTATGGATAAATTGAATAATGTTATGATGATTGTTTGCAATATAGACTTCCAGAATTGTAGTTTCCTTACTTTTATGACTGTGTATGTTCAAAATGCTTTAAATACTGCTAGTTGAATTATGCATTGGCTTTAAAATAAATAAAAACTCACAAGAAATCTATTCTCAACCATTTTTAATAAAAATATGATATAAATATGTTTTTAAAAAATTGACATGGCGGCTCTGGTTTGTTTACAAAATCGTTGACCGTTCTAGTGCTTTTCAGTGATTACGATGATCATGATGATTCTGATTACGAGCGTGGTCACAAAAAGACGCCTATAGTCAAACAATTAAATATCTCCGAAAGTATCGGAAACTTCGCGCTATCTAATGCATGTCACAGCACCATTTTTATTCGTATTCTGGAATCGAATAATACGTAATTGGCAAAGAATTTCCAGACAAACGAAAATATCGGGGCTGATCATAGAGAAGATCTAGCTCGTCTATTTTTGGCAAGGGAAAGGAAATGTAAAGCTAGAAGAGCGATCGATTCAAGGCAATTAGGTAACATCGAGAGCCTGTTAATAACGCCGTCATCGGGGAGTGATGTTGCGGCTGTAGCCACCCGCTGATACCTGAGACTACGTTTGAACGACGTAACGAAAGCGTCCGTAGTGGCAAACTAGTACATTCGCTCGGAACAAATGCGGTTACGTGAGCCAGGAGTCATTTTAGTTTATATTTTTCGTTAAATGATGTTGTTATAAGTATTCTGAGAATATTTTTAAAGCGTAATAAGTCTCTCAAACGTAAAATCACGAAAAACCCAGATTATGCTGCATTTCCGAAATAAAAACCGAGCAACCCAACTCGAGCCCAAAAAACCCAGCAGTGGCAGCCCTGAGCAGAGCCCCGTGCGATAAGCAAATGTTGCCAAAGCGTGGGAAATTGTTCCGTTTTCTTTTTCTCTTGTTGTTTTTATAGTTACAACATACCTTTGCACTATCTTACTGTTCACATTTTAAATGTTTGACACTTATTTTGAAAAATAAGTAAAAAATTGTATTTGCATAATCAAAAGTAACGCACTGTATAAACGCTCTACCTGCTGCTTGGAAAGAAAGTTTGCTGCCACTTTTTAAGATGAGTGTCTCCTTGCCACTGCATTACCTCGAAGTTCCGCCTCAAGTGCGTGGGTGGTTGTGAATCAGACGAACGCATGAGAATCCGAGAAAAATTCCCTAATGGAAAATAAAGTAAAAAAAGTCTTGCGGCGAGCCAACCTGGAGACAACTAGCAGCAACAGCGAGGACGATGAAGCTGCAGCGTAACACCAAGCTTGCAAGGGCATTTTTATTAAAGCAGGGTAAAACAGAACTGACAACCGCAAGCCACCGCCCGAACTATCGGCTATTATATCATCTACATGCTTCGACAATTCTATTCCTTTGGCCAAAACTTTCTAATATACATTACCAAGCACACTCATAATTTTACCTTCGATCCACTTCTCCTTACTACCTTCTTCGCGCACAAGTACAGCATCTCCAATAGGCGTCTTTTTGTGGCCACGCTCGTGATCAGAATCACCGTGATCATGATCACTGAAAAGCACAAGAACGGTCAATGATTTTGTAAACAAACCAGAGTCTGTGAGAGACGCCATGTCTATTTTCGAAAAATAAATTTCTATCGTATTTTTTACGGAAAAAGGTGGGAAATTGATGTCTTTGGAACTCTTATTCACTTTGAAGGCATTGTATAAGTGAACTAGCAGTATTTAAAACGTTTTGAACATACAGAAGCGTAAAATTAACAAAACTTTAACTCTGGACGTCAATATTACAAACAATCATCATAACATTATTCAATTTATCCCTAAATATAAGAAAACATCACGAACTTGCATTTCAAATTTTGAATTTTTACTTGTCCAACGTCTGGAATCACTCTTTGATCACGCATGATTAGCCGGCGAAGGAAATCACGCTGCGATCAATTCTCACCACTGATCACGGTAGATTGCTATCAGAATCACGTCAAAATGCGGTCACAAAAACGCGCGAATCATACGCGATCAGGGGGAATCATCCGCGCGGTGGTCACAAAAAGACGCCTTATGCTAAAGGTACGGAAACTACCGGCACGGGAATCGTGATACAACTTTTTGAGCAGTTCTCGAACGTTGTGCCTTGCTTGAGGGATCAGGTATACCATCAATGAAAATCTAGTTCTAACATTACGGTTTAAAAGCATTTCGGAAGAAGTTTTTCCAGTAGTATTTTCTGAGTTACGATAAGAGAATAAAAACCTACTGATATTGCACGAGAGTGAAGTCTGCACACATTTTGACGAATAATTTTAAAACTCTGCACAAATCGTTCTGCCTGGCCGTTACTTTTTACATGGTAGGTTCCAGGAGTTACATGTTTCACACCATTGTTAGTAAGAAAAGCAGAAATTTCTTTCGATACAAGTTGGGTACCATTATCGCTGACCAAAATCTTAGGCAGGCCATAAGTAGCAAATAGACTTCTCAACTTATCAATAGTCTTCGTTGAAGTAGTTTGGTGCAGAGCAAAAACTTCAGGCCACTTAGAATAGGCATCTATTACCAACAAGGAATGTTGACTATTTCTGACAGCATAGTCTATATGTATGCGCTGCCATGGTCCTGTTGGAGCAGGCCAAGGACACAGTGGTGCTGCTTGGGGCTTATTTCTATTTTTAACGCACATACTTCAAGATGTAGGTAACTAAACGTCTATCTGAATCTATCTTCGGCCACCAAAAGTAACTTCTTGCGACAGCTTTACTACGAATCACACCCAAGGGGTCGCGGTGCAGATCTAGCAATAATCTTTCACACAGGCCTTCTGGAATGACAGCTCTGCGCCCCTAAATTAGATATTTCTGTTCATCTCTACGGCTAAAATAAGGTTGCAGCACTGCATCTGGACATTTTACCGGCCAGCCATTTTTTATGTAAAATTTAACTTTGGACAAAACGCTATCTTTTACTGCACTTTTGGCGACCGTGTCTGCATTCACAGACAACTCGTCTACGAAAGATAGGCTATATAATAGTTGGAGTCTGTGAAGTTCTCGCAATTTACTGGAAGTCTTGACAAAGTATCGGCGTTAGCATGGCTCTTAGTATCACGGTACTTAATGGTATAATTGGATCCTAGTAGCAGCCATTGCTGGCAGAGCTTTGCCGTTGCCAAATAATACCGTAAGAGGCCGATGATCTATGATCAGACAGAATTTCCTACCATACAAGTACATGTGAAAATTAGAAACTGCAAAAATAATTGATTATGCTTCTTTCTCTACTTGAGAATAGTTTTTCTCAGCCTCTGATAATGTCCGAAATGCAAAAGCAATAGGCCTTTCTGACCCATCCGGTATAATGGGAGACATCACGCATTCCAAGCCGTATGAAGAAGCGTCTGTAGCCACTTGTAGCTCTAAGTTAGGATTGCAATGTGTTAATACTTTACTGGAGGTTAGCATCGTCTTTATATTCTCAAAAGAAGCATGACAGTCTTCTGTCCACTCGAACTTTGTACTTTTCTTTAGAAGAAAATACAGTGGTTGCAAATGAGACGCTATGTTGCTGAGAAAGTTAGCATAATAATTTGTCATGCCAAGCAATGAGTGTAATTCCCAGATATTTTTCGGAACTGGTGCATTTATAATAGCATCCACTTTTTCTTGCGTCAGTTTTTTGCTATCTGGTGAAATTATATGACCTAAGTATTCCAGTTCACGTTGCATGAAACTGCATTTCCTACGATTTAACTTTATATTATGCTCGTCTAACCTCTCTAAAAATTTGGCTACAGTCTGCAGATGCTCTTCATCGGTATTTCCGGTAATTATAATATCATCTAACAGACATCCACAATCCTCTATTCCTCATAGAACACTGTCCATTATTTTCTGAAAAATTGCGGGTGCTGAACTAACGCCATACAACAATGTATTCACTTTATAGAGACCCTTATGAGTATTGAAGGTTAGTTAGTGCCGCTGTTGCGGAATTACCTCCACCTGTTCGTAAGCTCTTGATAGGTCTAACTTAGTGAACTTTCGTCCACCACTCAGTTTTGCGAACAGATCCTGGGGTGTCGGGAAAGAATATGCAGGGACCTTTGGGCCCTACAGCCTTGTTGACGGTGATCCGGTAGTCGCCACAGACGCGTACTGTAGAATCCTTCTTCGGTATGCACACCAGCGGTGTCGCGCAGCGCTGTGGTCTATCTTCTAAATGACTCCGTTGTTCCCTGTGGTCCAACTGCTTGGATACTGCGTCCTGCATCGCGTACGGTACTGGCCTGGCACGGTGGAATAATAATAATAATAATAATTTTATTGAAATAAAAAAAAACATCACGTTACAACTAATCAAATGAATGTTTATTAATACAATCTATAAGCACCAAATAACGTTTGCCATTCAACTATTTCGACTTCAAGCCCGTTCGTAGTCCGAAACTATTCGGGCAAAAAAAGGTACACTTAATTACATGGGATCAATTATTGCATTTTAAGTACCGTTTCTCACGCTGACGCAACTAAATACGATCGCATTTTTTTCTTAAACTACAGTTTAAGAAAAAACGTCATATCTTTGGAGCAACGTAACCAGATCCGTAACGGAAAATGTTTTATTCCAGTGATCTTTATGCTCTGGAGCCAATCGCGACCAAGAAGTGATGGTCCTTGCCCATCAATAAAAATATTCAAGCGCAGCCGATGTGTAGAATCGCCATACGATACATCAACAATGGCCTCACTAGCCAATTTCAATTTCTGACTACAATAAGTTATCAATATACTCGAACTTCTGCTGACTGGCACGTTAGGAAAATATTTCTTAAAACTTTCTGCTGACATGAACGACACTGCTGCTTCTGTATCTAGCTCCATTTTTATTGGCATCTTATTAATGAGAAGATCTACTATATTGGGTCCTCTCCTAGCCTTTGACTGTTCCTTTACTGTGTATAATTCAAGCTGGTCGTCAATTCCACTATCAGAAATTGCGTGAACGACTTCTTTTGAGAACGGCAAGTATAAGCAGGATGATTAATACCGTTGCACTGATGACAAGGTTTGTGCTTCGTAGAACTATCTACATTCTTACCGATGGTAGTTTTCGCTGCCTGAGTGTCCGCCTTCCGTTCACGAAGACGTAAAACCGTAGAGTTTTCACTACTCCTCTCTTGCAGCTCCTTCGATGTTAATTCAAATGCCAATGGCAAACCAACTGCACTTTGGTAAGTTAGGTTCTCCTTTAGTAAGTCACGCTGCAGCTGCACATCGCCTACGCCTTCCACAAATTTATCACGCAAGGCATCGTTTAGGAAGTTGCCGTACTCACAGGTAGATGATGATTTCTTCAATGCTGCTACATACTCAGCGATGCTTTCTTCTTGCCCTTGCTTCCTTCGGATAAACTTCATACGTTGTGCTATCACATTATTAGCTGGCGAATAGTGTTTGGTAAGCACGTCTATGATATCTTCAAATGGTTGAGCAGCTGGCTCCGCCGGGTGAATCAAGTCACGTAGCACCGCATAAGCTTTGGCTCCAATTAATGTAAGCAACACAGGAACTTTCTTAGCGTCGCTCTCATTAGCAGTGTAAAAACCTTTAGCCGTTCGACATAGATTCGAAAATCTTCCTTTGTAGGATCGGATTTCTCCACACTACCGATTAAAGGCATTTTCAGTGTAGCAGGAATATATCCTCGTCGCCACTGTAATGTTTTAAGTGTGCTATACTAAAGGAGAAGCAGCATATCACCAAGCTTGCAATGGTATCTTTATTGGAGCAGGGTAAAACAGAACTGACAGTAAAATACAGAAGTGTTTCAACTGAACTGCGGTCTTATTCTCAATCAGGTTCGCAGACAGTCGGACTCTTACTTACTAGACTTACAGTACATCACTGCCGGTCTTTGTAATTTTGAGGATTTTAAAAGCTCCCTTTACTAAGTTTATTGGTACGTACGATGTGTTTTGTTATCTCTGGTGAAGGGACGTTTTGCTACTAGTGACAAGGATTTGATCTCTGGGATACAATTAGTATAATTGTACTCAAGCTGAACTGCACCTTCTCGTGGTGGTACCATTAGTATACCTACTTGACATCTTCTCTCTTCTTTATTACTTCAGAGATTTTTTTTTTCTTTTTCGATCACAATCTGAAGTGTAGGTAGAACAAACTCAGTCAGCACACGGTCTTACCGGACCGTGGTTTTACTTTTATGTTTTATTTTGTATTTCTGACCTACTTATAGAATAGAAGAGAGGTCGGCCGTTCGCATGGAGGGGCGGACCCCCCTTCTGCTTTCCTCTCTCTGGGTGACGGACCAGACCTCTCTAATGGACTTGGACATGAACCACGACACTTCCCAGCCGCCAGAGCCGCGAGTGTGGGTGCGGGCACTCCGGCGAGTTCTGACCACGGAAGAATTGAATATGAGATGTTGCTGCACCAGCCCCCGGACGCACTGGCGGAAGAGTGGGTGGTAGACGACGACGTCGGGCGCGGCGGCGAGAACGTAGACGGTTTGGACAGGACCACGAGTCCCAGTTTCTCGTTTGGGCAGAGAGCGCAGAGAAAACTTCAAACGTTTCTTTAATATCTCCACCAAGAAGGGAGACTAATCAGAGTTATAGATACAGCGACCTGCAGCGGACGCTGAGAAGCAAGCCTGCTAAGGTCACGGAGACGAGGGTCGGCACACTCCTGGTCGAAGTGAAGAGCGAGCAGCAGTCAAGAGCGACGACGAGTGTGAGGACGCTATAGGGGGAGTTGAGGTCGCCGCCGCCCCCAATGATCGCCTCAACCAAATTAAAGGCACGATTTGGTTCCTAAATAAGCCAAAGTACACCGATGGGGTTCTCTTCCAGGCCCTCTCAGAGTCCGGAGTGGAGCATTTATAGAGTGAAGAGGAAGAAAAATGGTAGAGACATTGATACTCCCACTTATATCCTCACTTTTGACACTCGTATCCTCCCAACAGCAGTGGAAATTGGCTGGGTGAAGTGCCCAGTGCGGCTCTATACTCCCCGCACCCGCCATTGCTTCAAGTGCAAACAATACAGACACGGAGAAAAACGTGTAAAACAACCCCAATATGCCAAAATTGTTCAAGACCCTAACACCAACAACCATGTACCGCACCAGCCAGGTGTGCCAACTGCAATAAATCACACCCTGCAAACTCACCAACTTGCAGAGGTCCTAGCGACCCAGGCCAGGGAGCACGTTAGCTACGGCGAGGCCAGGAGACTGGCATTATTATTATTATTAAATCACACCAGACTGGCGACGTAGGGACGGAGAAACTCCATGAGGTTAACAAACCCCCACGCAACCAGCCCAGCGGGTGGAGAAAACAAAAGATTGAAAAAAAAATATCCGAGATCACACAATAGCTCTGTGTACAGATCGTTTAAAGCTGCCAATACCAGCACCAGTAAAGACAGAGCCATCAAGACCATTCCAAACAACCACACACGATGGAAAAAACGAACGGGAATACTGGCCCATACGGCATCGTAACGGTTCCAAGGCAAACTCATGAGGAGCACCAGTCCGCCGAGTATACCTCACCCAAACAAATGGATCCGGAAGAAACTCAGACAGTGGATGACTGGGGCAGTTATAGAATTTATACAAAAATCAGACCCCACCAACTCTGCGACGATGCGCCATATCACAGGGCACAACACCACCCAGCATGAACGCACAGCGACGAACCACTTTGTCAAGCAAACACAGATGGCAATCGGCAGCAGAACCCCAGACTACAGAGCAGTACTCCAGAAGAGGGAGGACAAAGCAATTAAAGCAGCGACGT
>LQNS02277602.1:21546473-21558356 GCA_001587735.2 Parhyale hawaiensis | reverse complement strand
CATCCCAATTCACTCTGGACTTCAAAAATATTTCACGCCTAACAGTGACTCTGGGGACCCGCTGACGAACCTGCAGCGTCGCAGATACGGCACCATGGTCCGAGGAACCAATGGGAGACACCACTGAGACTCCAACCAGGTCAGAAACATCAGTCATCAGTAGGTCAAGAACACCTTCTAACAAATAGGTAGGACCTTCAACCAATTGCTCACAACCAGAGGCACTCGCGACGTTGAAGGCGGCATGACCATGGCAATCAGTCCTCCCAAAGCCTAACCATTCCACATGGTGACAATTAAAGTCACCCTTAAAGGCAAAGGCAGAAAGCCTATCCGAGGTCTGAATTCTAGCCATTGCATCCAGGAGACAATCAAAGACCCTATCATCAGCAGATCGGCTGCGATATACCGAGAACAAATAAAAGTTCCTGAATGAGCCACAGACTCGCAGCACGGACACTCATATTCACTCTGCCTGGACACAACAACACCCTTTCGAACGTAAGCAGCCAAATCCCTAAATCCAGGGCAAGAGTCTCGCAACCGCAGCACAGACTTTTCAAAGTTCAGGATCATCAGCTCAGAAACATGGCGATGGCTTGAGACGAGCGTCTCCGAACATCCAAGGTCATAATTGGAAGAGGCTACAGCTAGTTCAGCCAAATTACCATATAAACCCCGAACATAAGAGCACAAGATCCGGTAGGAGCGATACATACACCATAAGCAAAGGGAATCATCATAAAAATGACAAAAAAGCAAATCTACAGTCGTGATAGCAACGAGAGCGGCCAGCTATCCACGCGTCCCAGACCCTGCCATCATCAGTACGGGCTTTGGCCGAAAAGAGGAAGAAGAGAAAGGAAAGGAAAAGAACATCAGGTGGTACTACCCGAGGGAAGGAAGAGATGAGCAGACTGCGGAAGACTGAGAACCCAGCTATGGCACCAGCCTGTTCATCTCCTCTCAGGGATGCCGTTGGACCAAAAAGGTCTCATCTGCCTTTTGAGTGGCATTTCCTCCAACTCAGGGGCTACCCAGAGCCCCAAACCCAAAGCCAGCCCATACAAACAAAGCGGCGTCTGGTGGCCGGACAATGCGAGCGGCCTGATAACGCGCTGGCCACGCGCGTTATCAGGTAGTCAACAGGTAGTCGGTAGTCAACAGATACATAGATCGAAATTTTTTTTTCAGTTTTTCATTATTATAATAGTAGTGGTTTTACCACCACACCCAAGTCACTTGACGGATCCAAGCAGTGAGATTCAGTTCACTGTGTCACCTCAGTAAAGGCGAACTTCACAACACGAACAAAAGCCCATCAAAGTGTTATTAGGTAAGTAGGCCTATTAAAGAAAAATTTGTATTCGAGGGATAACTAGCTGAATACTTGGTGGAATGATAAATTCAGGGAAATACGTAATAATAGACTTTTACAAGAAGTCTACAATCTAATGAAGACCGATGCATAGACATATGTAATGTGTATATATCGGTCTTCATTTGTTATTCATCATTCCATCAATTGTCTGCTACTCCAAATTTTGAGGTGGTCTGTTTGTTCGAGTTTGGAGGGAACGCGCTTTGAGGTAGTCGAGTTGTGAGGTTCGCCTCTATATGAATGTTTCATCTCGGCATCCCTGCCGGAAAGTTACAGGCGACAGAATGCGCTACCACTAGCGAGAAAATAAGGGGCAAAGAAAAGAAGAAAGACACTCGGGTAGACGGCTCCTCTTGAGGGCCTCCACACGAAAGAGAGTAGTAACGTTTCTCGAACTAGGTCAGCCATCTCGATCGGTAGCCAACCTCGCGGAACAGAAAGGGAAATATGGAGAATCTACCTCGCTTTACAAAATCTAACATCAACAGGAACTGTGGCCATTAGCAACACCTAAGGTGGAAAAGGCACTCAGGACAGCCCTTGAGTTCGGGAAGTCCATATTTATTGTAATTGTGAAAACGCTCGTCAAAATATAATTTCTTCCATGTTTTATTGCTTCTACAGTTAGCGACAATTTCGAGGAAAGGTTTGCTTTAAAATACAGTTCAAGACTCGGATCGGGCACGGCACTTCTGAAGCTTTGCATGACGTCTAAATGGCATGCAGCGATGTTTTATAAAGGGCCTAGATTTCGGTTATTATTATTATGAGGGTTTTCCCGCCGTACTAGATACGAACACTATATAACAGTGATCCAATTTTGTATAATGTAGCTTAGAAGTTGAATCGAACTGAAATGAGTTCTATTAGAATAATCTTGGCCAGGTGCACCATGTCTGGCAGGAAATAAGGCGCGAGCATCTCCAAAAATCCGTCGAACGAAATCGCTCAGCCTTGCGGCGCAGGGAAGGAGACGAGAAACGAACAGCGAAGAAGACAGAAGAAAGCAAACACTTGTGAAGGGGGTCCCTTCCGTAGCCCCCACACGGGAGCAGATAGGAGTCCCATGGGATGGGTCGCTTACCACCATTCGGCGGCCCACCTCGCGGAACAGAAGGGGATACATAGAGAACCTACTTAACTCTACAAAACTAACCTTTTCAGCAGGAACTGCGGCCAGATGCTACATCCCCTACGGAGAAGGCACTCGGGACCCTTCGGTGCGTGATGCCAAACATATTGTGGCAGAGAAAGGGCCCACCACATTATGCCCCTGAGGGCGAGCATCAAAAAAGTATCATCAATGCGTACCTAAGCCTACAGTATAGTTGCTCGTATATTATTATAAACTTTGTTCAAACTCCTTAGCCGCAACTCAGGCGTTCCAACAGAGATGAGTGTGTAGTATTCAAATACAGTACCACAAAATATGTCGCGTGGCCTACGTGCGCTACTACGGGCAGGAAACAAGGCGCAAAGCATAGTAGGAGACACTCGAGTGGTAGGCCTCTTTCACGGCCTTCCACACGAGAGAGATGAGAGAAATCCCGCGGACTAGGTGGGCTATCTCGATCGACAGCCCACCTCGCGGAACAGAAAAGGAAATAGAGAACCTAACTAACTTTACAAAACTAACCTCGTAAGCAGGAACTGCGGCCAGATGCAACATCTACTGCGGAAAAGGTACTCGGGTTTGCCCCTGGGGTCATAGGGCCCATATATATTAAGACAGGTTAGGGCCCGTCATAATATACCCCTGAGGGCAGTTGCTCGTATGTAACGCTTGCTTTTACACCTACATTGTCTCTTGGGGGCGCAGCTCCTCAAAACATAGCATAAAATAGAATAGGAAGTGTTAAATATTAATTAAGCTAGTAACATAGCCCGGTGTGTGATCCATGGCGTTGCTGCAGGAGGCAATACAGTAGGTTGACAACTGTGTTCGAGACACCGTTGGGACTCGCATCTGAGCGTCGCTTGAGTAAATAAAATGTATCAAAACACAATACGTTATTCTAGAACCGTGACTGAGGGGCTTGTGAATAGACATTTCACTGAATTATACAAATGTCAGTAATGTCCAAGGCGTAGTGCACAAAACAGTGTATATTAAGAAAACGTATCTGTAGCTGAGTTTTCAAGAATATTAAAGAGGCTAGGTTAGCTTCGTGGTGTGACTATGGAGTCGATAATTATTATACCTTTTTCGATCGCTCTAAGCAGCTTTATCTTGCCACAGATATAATAATAATAATGATCATTTATTATCTCGCATACAGTGGATAAACCTTAAGAGGCTTTCTATAGCCTTAATTCTAGAATTTTGAAGAACTGGTAGTGTGAAGAGCAGGAGAAGCAGTCCGTGATGAGAGTCAATTTGGGATCCTCTGCTTATCACCTGGCCTCTCTGTGCCGGAGTGCTCCAAGCAGCGTAAATTCATAGCGTACCGTAAGGAATCGAACCGGGCCTCCCTTGATGCGTCGCTGAGCCGTTGTCACACTTCACCATCTAGAGGGTACCGTAGCTCATTTTTTATAATATAAACTAGGGACTAAATCACGACTTTGACACTTTCAGACTTAAGAACTTTGTACGTTTTGGTATACAGTTATAAGAAGCTTAAGGAGGAAACTGACATCGATGGGCCAACATTAACAATAAACACGGCCGTCGGACTGTTTAGCTCTTGCGGTTGGACCACGAGCACCCTACTTTCGAGATGCTGGTGCTGCAGTAAGCACAAGGGCGCACACTTGCGGGACCAGTTAATTTGGTGAAACAATCGCCCTACAAAACGTCTACAGTCTACACACTAGTGAAGATGAAGTCCCTATCTAACTTGACTATCTTGGAAAGCTTTTTTGCACATTTTCTCTGCCTAGAAAGCTGAGAATTCTGGTTTAGTTCCCGAATTTTAAAATATGTGGGCGTTATAACAAAGAAATTTACAACTTCAGGAGGAATATCGGAGACTCGCGCTAGAGCTTCTTTTGTCAAGAATCCATCTCCTTCGTAGCTAACTTTCAGTGTTTTTCCGTGGTAGGCTACTCCCGGAAAAGGCTTTCAATTACCAAAAATTTAGGAGTGTGCTCAGCAGTCATTCAAATTAAGTTCACATTTGCTGACGAAGTCAATCCAGTCCTGCTCTGCCCTGATGTCATACCCCCATAGGATCGGACTGGCGGATTCCGACTCCTGCCCCGAGTGCCACCGTGCTCCCCATACCGTAAACCACCTGTTTGAGTGTCCCGCCCACCCTACCGCCCTCCTTCCTACCTCTCTATGGGACAGCCCTTTATCTGTGACTGGCTTCTTGTGTTCCCTATCTTCCTTCTCATACCTTCCGCCACACGCCCGACCCCCTCCGGAGCCGCCCCCTACGTAACTACAACAACAACTCAATCCAGTCGCTATCGGCTTCGGGAATACTGTACTCATTGCGGCCAAATGAGGGAACTGAGACCTGAATTTCCTTGCAGTGAAACCAACTCCATACATGAATCCATCAATTTCATTTTCAGGCAGAACAAAAGTTTCTTCAGGACTGGGATCTTCAACAGTTTCATCTTCCTTCGAGTAGAACAGTGCGCAGAGAGATCCTGACAGACAAAGTGTTGCACCTGCGTCTTCAGCGTCTGACCTCTTCCTTTTTAGAGGCGAACTGACGTCCACCCTCTGTTGAACACTGCAGCTCATATTACTGCTGCCGTCTTCTAATGTCGAATTGACACCTCTGCTCTCCAGATGTTGATGTCGTCCGATGACGTATTTCTTCATTCGATGCTTGAAACTCAGACAACAAGAATGTTCAAAGGTGCACCCCATTTGACCAATAAGACCAAAAAAGTTTTCTAGAACATCCTGGTTCAAGCGACGAGTTAGACTGTATTTGATGTTGTACATTAGTTTCAGGTCTTCATAGAGAGAAATGAGAGAATTGCTAGAGATTATAACGCCTTTCATGAATGGGAACTTCTTAGCTTTGCCGGTGCTTGAATCCATCACCTGCACCATATCGTTTAGGACAGCGAGTTGATCACCTGTGGCTCTGTATAGTGCACGAGATGGCTCATCAGCCATGCAGCATGATGAATTCATCACATCGAACAACTTATCTGCTGAAATTATGAACTGAGATGTCACTTCCTAATCAGGTGAGTTCAGTTTGTCCTTGGATTCAAGATACTTCAAGGATTTGCCTACAGTTTCGGACAAAACCTGAACGGTGGGGCGTACTTTTTGTGTCTCAGAGTCTTTAACAGTAAGATGGTTCTCACATATTGTCGGTGCAATTTTGTACGCTCCCTAGCTGTTGGTAATTCAGTACCTAGCTCCCAAAGCGGTATCGCAGATACTTCGCCGCGAGGCGACAAGATGCCAGAAGATACGAGGCGTTTCTCACGAGCTTGATCCTGTGGGGAGCATCAGCAAGCACATGAATTTGCCGTGAAGCATCGTATGGATTAGCGAAAGAGGCGTTGTCTGTAGATATGCCTAAGCTAGTAAGTAGACCTCGATTTCTTCCAGCGAGGTCGCAAACCGCAGCATGCACGCAATAGCCAGCGTTTTCAAGGTCCACTATTACTGAGAATAAAATTTCTTTGGTTATTTTCTGATCAAAGTCGTAAAACACAGACTGCTTCCACTGCCCCACATTACCACGTGCCATTACGACTTGGACGCAAGTGTGAGGACCGTATATGCGGTCAGAAGCTCTATCATAAGCATACTTGCCGGCCAGAGACATCTCGTCAAATGATAGTATGCAGGCTCGCTCTCCACTAGACATAGGCTAGCCAGTCCTTTAGCTGTCATCAGTCTGATGCTCGTGTGAAGTATTCCTGGTTCGACATTCACTTCTTTATCCCAGCTATTTAAGGATGGGATGGATGGAAGAGGCAAACCCCATTTTCGTCTGATGTACCGATTAGCTTTGGGAGACACGCTTCGCAGTGAAATCGCCTTAGTGATATCAACAGTCCACTTGCACCTCTTTCTTTCCATGAGGAATGTCATTTGGGTGGACGTAAAGAAAGGCTGTAAATATTTTCTAACTTTCTGCTCAAAAAGTTTGGGTCTCTTTCACTAGAGGTATGGCCATCTTATCAAGGGTTATGCCCATATTGACTAGGGCTTGTTTACTTTAAGTTTACGGCGCAAATCCCTGCACAGCTTTGTGTGCACCAGGAGGCAAACTGCTGGAAACGCAGTGGCACTCCCTGGGGCAAATGCCTATAAAGGGGACCACCACCAGGGCCCCTCAGCTCAGTGTCCGCCAACCAATCCTAGTGAGTAGAGCAATTAACCTCACCATCGGCGGGGTAAAGCTGCGTCTCGCTGTACTAGACCCACAAGTACATAACCTGTTACTACACCTGAGTCTCATTCACCTCCCAGTTTCGGGTACAGCATACTACGTCTGGGCGGCATAACTATAGGCTAATCATATAAACACTACACATTGAGGTGCATTGGCATAGAACAGCCATCACATTGGTGTCATCACATGACGGCAATCACAGAGTTATAAAAATGTTCAACTTTGTCAGAACAGCTTTCAGGTTAGTAAATTATCGTTCGTAAAATGCTGAAACAGTTTAGAGATCTTCAACAGCACGTTAATAGTTCATAAGGAAAGGGGGACACCGTAACAGAAACCAGTAAGCTAGTTTGCACAAATCTACAGTATATGGACTTTTTTGTTGCACTAGAGTGCAAACTGTACAATCTACCGAAGAAAATAATTAATGATGAGACAAAAATAGTGAAGAGTTTACACATGAAAGCCTCTCAAAACAACGACCGAGACAGCAGGATTTTCGTGGGGTAGTTTGACGACACAGAGAAACCCTGCAAATAATCAGTGACATACGGTAGCTACTGGGTTAGTTTTTCTTAAAAAAAAAGCTCTCATTTGTGTATTATCCTCATAAATACACCTGAAATTTTTCTTGCATCTAATAAACCTATGAGAATTCGCCATGAAATGAAACTTGTTATAAACAATAAACTTATACTTACTCTATATAGTTCATGGAAATGAGAATACTGTACTTTGAAAACGCAATGCAAAGTTCAAAAATTTTCTAGGAGTGTTGCAGCTATTCATTCTCAGCTAAAATGCAGAATCTGATGAAAGTTTTTATAGCTCCAGGGTTAGGAGAAGGGTTTCAGCGAGAAAAACAAAAATCTCGATGTTCTGCAGTTGTGAAGCCGTGAACGCTCATCGCTATAGCGATGAGCGTTCACGGCTTCACAAATGTCAACTTAAATGCACATATATGTGCATTTAAGTTGACATTTGTATTAACGAAAGTATGATACTGTAGTTGAAAATGGCTCAAAATGTCAGCGGTTATTGATACCGTAGTGCTTGCGTGAATTCCTGATCGTCTCTTTGGCGGAGATTCTTCCCCTTTTTTTCCCAGTCCTCTATATACTACTAACATAATGGCACTAGCTCATAGAGGACCGGGGCGTAAGTTCCGGTTTCTCTTTGGGAATGGGCCTACTGGTTCGTCTACTGCCGCTTATCTAATCTAAGTATATAGTGCTGATGGAAGAGGGAAACCACTGTGTTCCCTCCCCCCCATTTGCCTCATAAGCAAGGTAGCTATACAATAAAAAAAGAGAGGCGCTCGCGTGGAGGGCTAATCTCCCGGCTCCTCACGGAAAACCAAAAAAGATTTCACTTTTGGTAGCACATCTTTAGGAACCCAAAGGTTGCTAAGGAACCGCTACCAGATGCAAAGATCCTTGCAGTAAGGCATTAAAATTTTCCCGAGACGCATGATGCTCACAGATATTTTGCCAGGGAAGGGTGGCGTAAAATATCTCTCTGACAGCCACATCGCACAAACCTACCTAGAGGGCAACCTACTTCACCAGTGAAACCCCTCCACCCCCCCCCCGCTCCCTGCCCAAGAGCTACAGTTCATCAGGTGTTCAGGCATGCGAAGCAGAGTTACTCAGCTTCTTGCGGGTAATCAGTCTAGGACCGTTAACACAATACATGTATCAATTTCTGCTGAACCTTAGTATTAGACATTATTGCAGAGAGCAGTAGAGCAGCCTAAAATGTTCACTGTACCTTGTATGGAGCTTTCGTGGGGAAAGTATTGGGTTCACTATCAGGTACCGTGATACGTTTAGTCCTACTAGTAGCTAACCTTGCAACACAAGTCCCAGTAAGGTGACAGAAGAGGCGGTGTTTCCAACCTGCTACTAGACTTCTCCCTTAGAGCTAACACACTCTTGTTCTGTCCTGAAATATAACATGGGCTATTTAAATAAACCGTCAAGCAACTTCATGAAACTACCTATTACTGAGGCATAAAACATTAATGGCTTATTTACCACACAAGCAAATTTCTGCCTTAATAGGATCCTCGGGTTGTTTTAAAATAGACACATAAAATAACTGCGTCACTTAGGGGTACCTTCAACCATGCAGTTAGATACTTGGTTAAATGGCTACCGTCACATAATACGCGGAGATACAACATAACAAGTAGGTAGTGATATCTCTATTTAAAACATTCATCAGAAGCTATCAAAACCCTTGGGAAAAGGTACATAATATTGGAAGTCTTAGTCATAACTTCACGTCAGACAGGTGGATCAAAAGCGTACAAATGGCATTGTGCTGAACAGTTTTTCATACACAGAGTCATCTGTACAAAGTTATTACAATGATTCAATCCAGAATATTAAAATACTAACTAAACGCGTCGACTAGCAAATAAAATTTAACGTTTCGGGACGGGCAAATCCCATCTTCAGAAAAAAACCTACAGAATCTATCTAAAATTAATGTTTATTTATTCAATCGTAGTTAGGGGAGCATAGGTGTGGTCGGGAGGAGGTCTAAAAGGCAAATGGACGGAGCTGCGACTGCTGCGTGGAGGGGCCGGATGTCAGCTCTTGTACAGTCGGCTGATGTGGGTCTACTGGTGAACTGTATGAAGCGGTACAGCTGAGGTCATAATGTTAAGGTTAGGTCTGCTCCTATGGATGTAGAGTGCCTAGTGTTGTCAGCTCGATAGGATTGGAAGAGGCTATGATTGAGAAGTCATTCCTGCTGATGGGATGGTTATTTTGTTCAGCATGTAGGGAGGGGGCTGAATGGGATGGTTTTGCTAGTGGTAAACCGGTTCGACTAGATATGCCTAAATGTTGATCAATACGGGCTTTGAAATGTTGTCCAGTGCTACCGTAGTACAAGGCGTTGCATCCTGTGCATTTAAAACGGTATATAACACCTGACAGCAGTGGTGTGGGAGGTTTGTCTTTGAATTTAAAGTAGGACCCTATAGTAAATGTGTCTTTATAAGAAAATTTGAAGTTTATGAAGATGGGATTTGTCCGTCCCGAAACGTTAAATTTTATTTGCTAGTCGACGCGTTTAGTTAGTAAGTTATTACAATCGTTACTACAGCTACTTACGATTACAAGAAAGTTATAGGTCTACTCCCGTGAATGATTTATTTTTATACCCTAGGTAGCTAGTCATTAGTTTCCAATGTCAAGCTTGAGTGATTTTTGAACAGGATGACCGTCCAAACTTTTTTTTTAGATCAAATCTTTGGTGCCGGTACCGTTGATGCCAAGGCCAGTACAATGAAGTGAGGTGATTCTGTAATGATTCAGTTTATTTATTTATTTATTTACTGTTTCCCCACCGCAGCAGATACTTTTCAATTCAGCAGTGAATTTTGCTTGACATTATTTACCTTTGCAAATTACATCGAATTGTAGTTCAATGTAAAGTTAGAACAATGTAAAAGGGGTCAAGTTATATGTATGCAATTATACTAACGGTCTCTCGGATGTAATGACTCAGGATCAACACAAAAGTATGCGACGTGTGGCAGGTTGACAGCTGAGCAGGGCTCTCGTACGTTGCGGGGTGATGCACCGTGGCATGACTCAGCCAAAAGCTATCAGGCATTTTGGGTGCTGACATTGATGTAAACAATTTCAAACTAGCCAAGGCCTTATAGAAAAACTGGGAGTGCTGATAGTGGTCATCAACACTGCGAGTTTCTTCATAATGACTTGGCATGCCTGAAATTACTGGCTGTGAGGACCCAAAAATAACTGGCATGCATTATCGCAGGTGCTTGAGGCGCTGCTCAGCAATCAAACATGGCAGGTTTTGAGCCAAAATTTCAAAATATAAATCACCTCAATTCATAATACTGGATTTGGGTCAGTGGCACTCCACTCTCTACTGCAACAGAACATCATTTTTGGTGGGAATAACACTAGTTATGTCAAATGTCAATATATGTGTACAGTAAGCACATAAGGGTTAAAGGCTTTAACCAAAAAGACAATTTGAACAGTTGTGCTTTTCAAAAATTACTAAAGTATGAGCTGCATGACACAGGTAATAATTAATCATTAGCTGCATTTACAATGTAGTGATGATTAGATAAAACTGTATAAGAAATAAAAACAATCTCATGAACTCTTACACCGCGTCTCCCCCCCCCCCCAAAAAGGGAAAACAATAGACCTCATGTTTCTTTTGTGGTGAGTTTTGATGCAGTAGCTAGTAGCTACTAAAGTTCTTTTCTTTCTGATGCCCAATAAGATAGCTAAATGTTTTCGGTCCATAGGTAAAGGCCAGGATTGTGTGGCAGTATTGTACTAGAGGAATTCTACTGCCCTGCCCTCTCCAGAAAAAAGCAGAACTTTATCAATTTACCATGAGGAGGGTCATCCAGAACTAGTTGATAAGTTATTTGTTTGTTCACTTTCTTGCCATCCACTTGTTTCTTTCTGAAAATAAGATATAGTACTATAGCTATAGTTTACTGGTATATCTATGCAGGATGTGACAGGTCCATCAATGTTTTCATTTGCCAGCAACTTAAAGTACATAGGTAGGCTCAACTTATGAAAAAAAAAAAATTGAATGACACACATAAAACTGTCCAACTCACGCATAGGCCTACTCCAATTTTACATTAAATATTCATCTTGATAAAAAGTAAAGCTCACTCTCAATAGATGTATTGGTATGTTATATTCTGTACCTATACAAACAGAGAGGCAAAGTTTAGGCCTACATGTTGTCACACACACAAACAGGTACCTATAATAACTAATAATAATATTAATCAAGTACGCAAAGACATTACAAAATTGGAATGATATATGGTACACAGGAGAATGTATCTAATTTCTAGGTTACACACGGGACATGTCGCAGTGATCTTGCATACTAAACATCAAGATGAGCATATTGCTCGGTGCATTGATGGTGTCAATGGGGAGCAGGCAATTGCTGACATGTGGAGGGGACACTTTAGCGATATCTTAAATTCAGTACCCAGCAATGAGCACGAGACAGAAGTGAATGATGCGCTACCTCTTGATGCAGTTGGGCCAATTGAGGATGCTTTTACCTATGATGAGGTTACACGCGCATGCAAAGCACTAAAAACGGGCAAGGTTGCCGGAGCTGATAAAATTCCTCCTGAGGTGTTCAAGT
>LQNS02277602.1:21512086-21523508 GCA_001587735.2 Parhyale hawaiensis | reverse complement strand
GAAAATATCAGTATTAGGAAATTAAAATTTCAAGTCACCCGGGATTATTGGGGGGGCCAGGCCCACCCAAAAAAATTATTGGGGGGGCCTGGGCCCCCAGGCCCCCCCTGTTCCGCCGCCCCTGAGAAAGAATGAATGCATTTTGCTAAATTGATTTTCAAACGTACCTCGACCAATATCGTTGGCTGCGTCATCCTGCCATTCACGAAACTGAGACTTTACGAGATGCATGGATAAACACTCAAAGAATGAAAGGAAGTCCGTTAAGTGCTCAAATAATTCGAAGAATCTGTACCAACATGTAACAGCCCAACAAAATTTTATCCACGCCCTACATATGTCTCCAGTGATGGCTGGATGTAAATATTCCCAAAACGTGACACCTAAAATACGTTCGCTTACACAGAGAAGCTGCTGGTGGCAATAGTTCAGCTGTTCCCGACTTTATAGATGAATTGCGGGGACTAGTAGAGGAGAATGAGTATGCTTCAAAGGAGATTAACAATGCCGATAGAAAGGGCTATGGTGGGAGAGGATGCCGGCGAAGACTTTTCTATCTGCTGACGAAACAAAACCATCCGGTTTTAAAGTCCAGAAAGTAGGCTAAGTCTCTTGTGTGCAGGTAATGCTCACGGCAATGTAAAATTAAAACCAATATTGGTCTACAAGTCTAAGAAACCCAGAGCAGTAAAAAACTGCAATACGAATGAACTGCCAGTAGTGTGGAGGAGCAACAAACAGGTCTGGGTTACGAGAAAAGAATTTCGAGAGTGCTTCTGTGACTATTTTGCTCCATTTGTTGAATCATATAACAGTGAGCAAATCCTTGACAACAAGCATTACTGATTTTAGATAATGCGACATGCCATCAGCCTGATCTTCCTAACATACATATTTCCACTCTTTAATGTGGTTTATCTCCCAACAACCACCACGCCACTTCTACAGCCCATGGATTAAGGTATTATTGCAACCTGCAAATCATATTGCCGACGAGGAACTGTGAATCACATAGCGGAAGAAGTATCTGAGGAAGAACAGGACGTACCGTGATTTTGGAAGATTTTTACTCTACTGAAGGTTGTGGACAAGATCGGACATGCTTGGTCAGAAGTCAGATATTCAACAATGAATAGAGCCTGGAACAGACTATCGCCATAATGTGTACAAACTTCTGCCAATGCAGACATTCTACAGGTACGTAAAGAGCAAATAAGTAACATGCTTAAGCATAAAAGGTTTGAAACTGCGAGTGAAGCAGCTGTGAATGAACTTGTCTCCAGTCGCGAAGAAGTCCTCCCAAGCAAAGCAGTGTTGCAAATTGAAAGTTTTGAGCTCGAAAATTATAATGAAAATGTTGCAGTGCATGGCATGCGATTTTTGAACAGCCTTTTAAAGTGCCAGCGAACAATGAGAAACGTTCTGAGTTCTTTCAAACAGCTGAAATGTTGAAGCGCTTAGTTTCTGAATTTGAGAATTATCCCAAAAGAGTCGAGGTTTTCGAAGCGGCAGGGGACGCAGCTGAATTATAAACTAAACGGTTAAGATACTTAAAAGAGACTTGTTCAACTCTGCTGGCGAATTCCATGTCTAAATTTTGTACTAATGCTTAGAAAATGTATTATTCTGGAAAACGTTAATGCGTACACACTTTCGCTTTTTTTACAGCTTGGAACTGTATTTAATAAATTAGTTGTTACTTAGCTGGTTACATACCTAATGTTAACCACGAAATCCAGTCTAACCGGTGTTTTGGTGACCAATGAAATATAATTTTTCCTATGTCTGCTACAGACATAGCTCCGCTAGCAAATGAAAAATTCTCTCTACTGTGGTTGCGCACTACAGAAAACAAATCATAGATCGATTAACCTGTGCCCAAGTTTATTAACGTTACAACATGGTGAGATTACCGTCTTATAACTAAGAACATCTCTTCACTCCGTGTGAAACATGACCTTTGAACTCCGTGGTTGCAATTGCAACCATAGAATTTACTGTTAGGTTTGTAACCAATAGTCCTATAAGATGCGTCAAACCTCGTACAAGGAAGTATGATACATTTAAGTTTTAAATTTTTATATTCTTGTACGTATTTTGAAGCTCATGTAATTTGTGCTACAGTGTAACGTTGCCGGTGATTGACGCTAATTTGGGGCTGAAATAAGTATGGATGCTACGATATTCCGTTAACTAGACATGATACAGCAAACGATGTTCCACCATTAGTATCAATACTGACGTTCCAGCAACTAAAGAATTCAATTAATAAACAATTTTCTAGTGTAGAAATGCTACAAAGACCATAAGGTAATTCTTTACGCCCATCGTATTGTATCGGTAATCATATACCCCATGGAAACTCCATATTTTACGTGAGTTAAAATATATCCTCACATTGTTTACTTCCTCTCTCTAACTCGAGTAACTTTCCTATCAAAATCAGGTGCCCCGAAGAAGCTAAAACCGCAATTCAACTTCTTTAGTTCCCCTGAGGGTATTCTTCCACGTATGGGTTACCCTTGTTCTCTTAAGTACATAGTTGGCCCTGGACATCATCAGACCACTCATGTGATAGTTGTGTGTTGGTGGTTTAAATAGCTAGCCGCCCGTTTCACCAGATCTCAATCCGTATACAAAGTCACGCTGTCGGATGCAATTGAGGTGAAACCGACGCAACCAATTGCCACAACGTGTCTTTAATATTTATTCTAGGCAGAGCACTTTCTGCGCTGATATAAGTGGCAAGGCAACTGATAGTGCATAGTTATCATGAATATCATGAATTAATTTTGGTACAGAGAGGAGCGGCCAAATAGCTGCCACGTGATACCGGCTGAGGAGATTGGACATCGCATGTTCCCAGCGTGAGGTAGCCCTGCGGATCAAGCTGCGCCTATCCCTTCCAACTCCGCATCCGCCTTACTTAACATCGCTACTCCATCTCGTCCAATAAATAGTTACAAATAGTCTTACCTGAAATATGGCTATTAACTTATGTTGTTCATGTTGTAATGTTAATGCGAAAATTTTCCGGCTCATGCACGTTATCAAGGCAACTATTGGGAGTTGGTTGAGTGGACACCGGTTCGTATTGTTGCAATATTCGGTGTTAGTCACAGGACAACGGCTGAAGAAAAGATTTCACCTTGCGAACTTTTTTTTACTCTGTAACAAATGACCTAAGGTAGCTTATTGCCATGTTGCTCTGTGTAGGACTGCAGCTTTCAGCTTGCTAAAGTATATGATAATGACTGCTCTAAGGAGTTCTGGCCACTGTGATAAGAGCAGTTTATATCTAAGCATTGTCAACTACTACTTGCATTTGACGTGCTTTTTCTTTTGAATTTATGAAACTAGACCGTAAAGCTAGCAGGTTGAAAATCTGTATACTACAGTGAGCATGATCATATTGGGGTTATAGTTCCGGATACTGTAAACCCACTGAGCTAGAAACGCTTGTTCCATATGCTTTACAAATGTGAATTCTCCTGCTAAAACAACTGGAACTGAGTTATTTCCAAGCCAAACCAAGTTAATCTTGACGTCATCAAACCTAATTATCCGGTAGCAAATTTTTGACCACCGACTTTACCCGCCAGCGGTTCCATACTGATTAACCGATTTCAGCCGTTCTTAATTTGGCATAGGTCGGGTAGGCAATCCATAAAAAGCGATAGTATGTTCGAACGATGAATTCGGTGAATAAATGTGGAAACAGAAGCGGTAAATAAGACAGTGGTAAAAAATTACCAATGGGTAACTCGGCTTGAATAATTTTTTTGGTGGAAGTCGGGTAGCGAATTCGTAAAGAAGCAATGATGAGTTTTTAAAAGGTTGAAACCGGTTGTAAACGTACTTGCAGTTAGTAGAACTGGTGGTGCGATAAAGAGCATAAATATCGAAGATATTGCGTGGCCATCAACTTTCGGTAAGTAAGAACTATCTCAAAAATCTGCGCTTCTGTAAGTTTGGTTTGAATGTCAATATTTCTTATTTAAATAAAATTAGGCTGCCTCTCTGAAGACGGGTTCACGCGACAATGAAATGAACATGTTCCTTGAGCTCAGAGCTTTCTGTGTTCTAGTTTATTCCTTCAAACTTGTGGAGACATCCGATACCTTACTAAATGTCTGCTAAGGGCGAGTGCACGTGTCATTCATATCAACACGCGCGCTCATCCACTTGTCCGAATCTGTTATTGTGCCCTAAAAATAGCAGAAAAGTGCACTGTCTTCTGAGTTTTATTTCACTCGAAATTTGAAGAGATTGACTTAACTTGCCTAGTGATACTTGCAGAGAAAACTGATTTGACGGTTAACATTTTTATAAATTTTTGTGGCGTGCTCAAATTTGGGCAGACAACGACACTGCAAAACTGTCGGACGAGTGGTTGAGTGAACGCTTTGATAGGAATGACGTGTGAACTCTCCCTAAGCTAACTATAGGGCCGTCAGCTGCAACAATATTTTAGTGGTGTTTTAGTAGGCACACAGCTGCGTTTACGAAGACTCAACATCACGCGTTGATTGGACTATCGTGTGAACTCGCCTTGAATGCCTGTCCACACACGTTAGTCTTTTGAAGCGATTCACTCATCCAATCGTTCGAATGTTTTATAGCGCCTTTGAAAACAACTGTGTGTACGCCACGAAAACCGTAAAATGTTAGCCGGCTAATCCGTTTCCTCGGCAAGTGTAACTAGACAAGTTACGGATATCTCTTCAAATTTGGAGTGAGATCAAACTCAGCAAACAGTGCACTTTTCTGCAATTTCTACGGTTCAATAACACATTCTGACGACTGGATGAGAGAACACGTTCAAAAGACTAACGTGTAGACAGGCACTGAGAATCATTAATATTATTGCGATATTCTAAATAAATGCAAACAACTAACGGCGTTTGCTCCAAAACGTATTCGATAGTTTAGCTGAAAATGTGTGCCGTCAACTCAGCACCGCACGGAAGGCGGGAAGTATTGCGCTTGCCGTTACGTCCGTGAGCTCATTACACTTGTTCCGTGTTGACAGTGAAGTTAACCTCTCGCATTTTTTTCTTTATTTCACAAAATGTTGCCGGTACTTCAGTGGATGCCGACTTTTCAGCTTCATTGTAAGTTTTGTTTCTTTACTTAACCGGTCTGCAGTTGTGGAATAGGTTGCTGAGATTGTTTTACCTAAATTGCTACTCTGTCGATGCCTCGCGTAAATTTTCATGAAGTGTTTTGATACAAATGAAGGACTAATTTGTTACACAATTTTAGTAACCCCGTCGGGATTCACGTTAGTTTCTCTAATTGAATGTTAAAAGCTATGGTTATCGTACTTATCAAACTGGCTTTTGAATGGCAGCAATTAGAGGCTTTTGGAATAAGATCTTGATGGAATAAATTCTTCCTAAGTTATTTACGTACCTAAAAATTTCTGATTAGCCATGATCACTTCTCGGTAAAATTTTACTTTCACTTACACATGTTTTTTTGGTTTTTGTTGCTTTCACTTTGTAAATAGGGTCAATTTAAGACAATTTACATGAATGACGTTTTCGTCGCAAATGCTTAGTTTTTGAGATATTATACTTTGAATTTCCCATTGTTTTCCTATGGGAGAAAATAGCCGATGTCCTCACAGGCTTGCTAACGACCTAAAAGGAACCAAACCTAACCTAACCTTACTTTACCTAACCTTACTTAACCTAACCTAACCTAACCTTACCTTACCTAACCTAACCTTACCTAACCTAACCTTACCTAACATAACCTAACCTAATCTTACCTAACCTTACCTTACCTAACCTTACCTAACCTTATCTAACCCAACCTTACCTGACCCAACCCTAATTTCACTTGTATGGGATCGCTCGGTATTTTCTCCCATAGAAAAACAATGGGAACTTCAAAGTCATATATCTCGAAAATTAAGCATTTGCGACAAAAACTTTATTCATGTAAATTGTCTTAAATTGACCCAATTTACATACTTAACGCAATAAAAATCATGAAAATCATGTGTAAGTGAAAGTAAAATAATGCCCACTTCTCTGTGAAGCACTTTGTATACTGTATATACATATTAGGTTCTATTTAGTGAGGAATCTACTTTAGCAGGGTTTGCGAACCTGAAAGTATCATACCTATGATTCAGACTGAAACCCCGGGCATTAGCGAGTACCCGACTCCTCGTATCCCATGTAGAAGTCTTGACTCTTCAACAAAATCAAGACAGTCAACAAGGGCCAGGTAATTGTAGAATATTCTTTATTGATGTTGCGACTGTCGGGAATCCGCGAATGTGCAATTTCTACTGCTGCTAGCGCCCTCCCATTCCAACTACTGACCCTTGCTTTTGGAATCTGTCGGTGTCCCACGTCGACTCAGTGTACTTCGGAACATATGAGTCCTTTAGATTTCGATTCCGACTGTGTTTGCAACCCATAGCTTTCAGCCCGTTGCACTGTATTTCTAATTATATATAATATGGGAATCACCCAATTGATGGACTAACTCTATTTCCGAACAAACATCATTATTTGATAAGTGAAAATAATAATCCCATCAAATAATTACTCTTTGTTCGGAAATAGAGCTAGTTCAACAGTTGGGTAATTCCCCTACGTCTCTTTTAATTCTAATTTCCAATATATCTAGAATAATAAATGTTAAACAAATATGGCTGCCAACATATCTGTGCAAAATTAAGTATGTATATCGCTTGTATTATGTGAATCTTCACCCTATTTTATTTCACTCGATGAATAAATCAGTTTGCTACGACCGTAATATGTTGAGCACTGCATCTACTTAAGAATTACATGAGTTTTCTTTCTGTAAGCAACATTGGTATCGCTAAAATATTTAACTTAACTCTGCACAAAGTGCATATTTTGAACCTGCGTGTCCTGTGGTAGGTATCGTTTGTAGCACTGAATTATTTGTTTCAGGTAGTGTTGTTTAAATTTGAAATTTATACAAACCAAGCGTTCGTGTGAGCTAAAAAAATAAAAATAGGTACTCTAGGACATAACCTAACGATACTACAAGGGGTCATGTCAGGCCGATATGTGCCGTGTGATGCTTCTAATAGCATTCAAGTATTGTTTACAATTTTCTTTTTTATTTATTTTTTTAATTTATAAGAATTGGGCCCATCTGTGAGCTAAGGAGCGTAAACTAAGGCTCGAGCAGATATTCTATTTCTTCACATAGAAGAGAAATCTTCGTTGCGCAATGTTTATATTGACCTTTTAAAGGCAAAACTCATCAGCCTCCTGTCTAGCTTTATACGTATCTTTAATTCTAAATATAAAGTGATTCTTGTAGAGATTTCTCTGTGTGCAGAGCTAGAGAATATTTTGGCCCGGGGCTCGTCGTGCATTGCATATACAAATGCCCTGCGCCCAGGTTTTAGAAATTCCTTGTTTTTGCCGATTGTTTTCGTCGTGATATACTGCAACTAATCTCTTGTGCAACGCTGTAAGGTGCGCCAGGGTGTGTGTTCCATTTGCGCACTAGTATCGGGATAATCTGATCCACTTAGCTTCAGTATCAATCCTGACTGTTTGCTCCGCCACTCTGGATAGAATTTTAGGCTTTGATAGCCAGAGATTGCTTCAAGCTTCAGTTCTACAGCTTATTGAAAGTCAGCATGTGAACTTCAATTTCAAGTAGTAAATCCATAGCTTGAAATAAGAGCTCTTAACTAGCTAAAGGCTAAACAAAGTAAATTAGTTCAACACAAGAAGGCGTTTCGAAACCGCTCCTCTATAGTCTCCTGTCGCAGTGATGGAACACTAGTCTATATAGGTCTAAAGCACAAATAGAATTTAACCTTTTAACGTAGTAGCTACCCTGAGAGTGGTATTAATTCTAATGTTCTTGTGGAACCTTACACAAAGTAGCACAGAACGTTCCCCCACTACAACAGACGAATAGACACTGAGCATTGAGGATGTAGTAAGCGGAGGCATACGCTCACCGTTAGCGAAACTGTTCTCGCTTCTCTTCGCTGCTACTACAGTAAATAGCTGTAATCACTCATCATTTGAGATACCTGTCTTGTACTATCGTACATCTGGTAACTAGCGACTGCTCCCATTTTCTGTCTATTAAGCTAAATCCTACTTCCGTAGTCACCTCTTCGGCTTCGGTTATTCCTCAGACATTTCATTTTCTTTTCAATTTGGAATATAGGCAATACCTCAGAGAGGGCAGGACCCTGTCCTTCGGCTCCTCCCTGGTCAATTGTCCGATTTAGGAGTAGTATAGTTTGTTTCATGATTAATTGAATAACAATTACGGTACATTCAGTTGGACACATGTGTTCAAAAGAAATTCTTTCAAACTCATAGGCAAATAAGTGTTCTCAATTACGCGTGACTCACTACCGCTTCCGCATGTACCGCTGCCCTCGTCATCACTACTGCTTTGTTAGTCACCATCACCACGTTTCCTCACAACGGTGTTGCTACTCCGGCCACCAGTATTACATTTCGTCACCACATCGGTGATTTTCCACTCACAATCACCACACTTCAAAACGAAGCATCGCCTCACCACCATACTAGAGTGACACCACTCACTGTCATCATGATATTCCATTAAAGTTCATCTCACTACCACGCGGGTGCTACACTACTCACAATTACTACCATAGCTAAACTACCAAGCATTACCTTGTCACCACACTGTACCATCACTATCATTCATCTCTAAGCAGCATCACACAACTATACTATACTGTCACCACCGCATGTCACCAAGTACAACCTCACCACCGCATGGACGCAACCCAACTCACCGTCACCACCCATATACAACCAAGCATTGCCTCACCACCACTATACCACCACCACACCCTCACCACCACCATACCACCACCACCACACCACCACCACACCACCACCACACCACCACCACCACACCACAACTACACCATGCCATGCTACACCACCACCACACCGTCACCACCACCATCACCACCACCACCAGGTCATCACAGAGGCAAGTCACGGCAGTAGCTCGCGGCAAGAGCCATGGAGGGCTTCAGCTGAGCCATTACCTGCTGCGGCTCCTCCTCTTCTTGCTGAGCCAGTGAGCCACGCGGGCGCTTGCTTAGTCCACCGCCGCCGCCCTTAATTGTATGTCTCACTAAATCGGTCCCGTAACTCCCGTAGTTATACGTCTCATTTGGTCTACGTACAAAGTCTCTACCTGTAGTTGCATATCTCACTGAATATGTATAGTAGTCTCCCGTTACTGTATGTTCCACTGTGTGTATATTGTGTTCGCCTATAACTGTACGTCTCACTACAGTAACTGCCCGTAATTCTATGTATTACTGCGCTTGGATAGTAACTTCCCACGATTGTTTAAAATTGTCTCGCTGAGTCTGTACAGGACCGCCCTTGCTGTATGTCCCACTTGCCCTATAAGTAACTGCCCGTAACTGTGTGTATCACTGAACTTCATTAACAGGCCTTAACTGTATGTGTTACTGAACTTAAGTAACAGCACGTAACAGAGTGCTTTACTAAATTTAAGTAACACCCCATAACTATAGGTCTCACTCAACTTGAGTAACAGTGCACGTAACTTCTTGTGTCATTGAGTCTAAGTAACAGTCCGTAACAGTATGCCTCACTGAACTTGAGTAACAGTCCGTAACGGTATGCCTCACTGAACTTGAGTAACAGCCCGTAACGGTATGGCTTACTGAATTTGAGTAACAGCCCGTAACAGTATGCCTCACTGAACTAGAGTAACAGTCCGTAACAGTATGCCTCACTGAACTTGAGTAACAGCCCGTAACAGTATGCCTCACTGAACTTGAGTAACAGTCCGTAACAGTATGCCTCACTGAACTTGAGTAACAGTCCGTAACAGTATGCCTCACTGAACTTGAGTAACAGTCCGTAACGGTATGGCTTACTGAACTTGAGTAACAGCCCGTAACGTATGCCTCACTGAACTTGAGTAACAGCCCGTAACGGTATGGCTTACTGAACTTGAGTAACAGCCCGTAACAGTATGCCTCACTGAACTTGAGTAACAGCCCGTAACGGTATGGCTCACGAACTTACTAAATATACTCGCGATGGTGGAATGAACCTCGGCATCCATGATAAAGTCAGGATCCTGCAGGCTTGTGTCCGCTACCACTGAAGTAGACCATTCAACCATGACCAGATCGAAGCTTCCTTATAGATTGAAAAAAGTATTTTCCATAAACGAGAGCACTTTACCGACACCGACAGAATAATACCCGCCTGTGCATGTGTTCACGCAGTACGGCAACTGCAGGTTCTGTTTTCGGTGCACGGCGAGGTGTGCTGGGCAAAAGCAAACACTTTTCTCTGTTTTGCTGTGGGTAGACATGAGTAGTTTTAGCTGTTTTATGCAAATCCTTTTCAAAAAATGCAGAATAGGATTGTTGCTCATTGTAGGTTCCAGGCTGAATAACTTTTTGTCTCGTGCGTACAGGCAAGCGCGATGATATATCGATAAGGTACGCTGACACTCGCACGATTTTCGTACTACCCTTAGTGGCTCGTACTTCGGCGTGCCTGGGATTAAAGTGTTCGGGAACGAGCGTAAAGACTGAGTGAGGAATGCGGGGGTGGGTGCCGTGTCGTGCAGATAATTTTGGAATTTTAAAAAAAATTAGCACGCATCAATGTTCGTACCTATTGCGTGCCTCTTGCGTGGACACTGCGCGAGAGCCCTGCCGACGGTGCGTGGCGATGCAGGAAGACTGCGGGATCTATGCGTGTCGTGCGAGAACAATGCGCGAAGGATACCTAATCGAAGAGTAAACAAATAGCTCCATTGCGTGTCATTGTAAAAAGTGCGTAACTTATGCGCGTATAAGCGGATAGGACATAAGCACCACCAGAAATGGCAAACCCTCGCCATGCACCATACGAGGGCAAGTGTCAGAATGACATTGGTTGTGCAATGTGCGTAGGTAACAAAGATGTTCGCTAGGAACGTATAAGAATTAGAAATGGTATGAGGTATAGGTATAACTTAATACCAGTCGCATTGTTTATTCGAAATGCATTTATTACGGGTAGGCAATAGCAATATCGGTAATCTATGGATCGTTAACAATAATGCCTATTACAGACGCATATGTAGAAGCAATTGTTGTTATATACCTATACAGTATATGCACAGGTGACAGCGATGTTTGTTACATGCCCATAGGGAGCAGCAATGTCTTACACATACGCATAAGTAAGAACGATGCTGCAGTGTAACAGCGATGTCTGTTACTTACGGACACGAGTGACAGCGATATTTTGTTACTAGTGGACCCGTGCGTGAAGAATTCACGCAATAACCTATACGTTTGCCTAATGCTTCTAGGCCGGTGCGGAATCTCCTCTTCTCTTATTTGCTTCTTAATTTTCTTCTTTTCTTC
>LQNS02277602.1:21470037-21507651 GCA_001587735.2 Parhyale hawaiensis | reverse complement strand
GACTGTGCTGTAAATCTCGCTCGACTGTGATGTAAGTCCCGCCCGACTGTGCTGTAAATCTTGCTCGACTGTGCTGTGTATCTCGCTCGACTGTGCTGCAAATCTCGCTCGACTGTGCTGTGTATCTCGCTCGATTGTGCTGCAAATCTCGCTCGACTGTGCTGTGTATCTCGCTCGACTGTGCTGTAAATCTCACTCGACTGCGATGTAAATCATGCCCGACTGTGCAGTAAATCTCGCTCGACTGTGATGTAAATCGCGCCCGACTGTGCTGCAAATCTCGCTCGACTGTGCTGTGTATCTCGCTGTGATGTAAATCCTGCCCGACTGTGCTGTAAATCTTGCTCGACTGCGATGTAAATCAGGCCCGACTGTGCTGTAAATCATGCCCGACTGTGCTGTAAATCTCGCTCGACTATGCTGTATATCTCGCTCGACTGTGCTGTAAATCTCGCCCGACTGTGCTGTAAATCTCGCCCGACTGTGATGTAAATTGCAACCGACTGTGAAATCAATCGCTCATGACTGTGAAGTAAATCGCACGTGATTGTGAAATAAATCACACGAGATTGTGAAATGAATCGGTCATGATTGTGGAGTAGATCGCACATGACTGTGAAGTAAATCGCACATGACTGTGAAGTAAATCGCACATAACTGCGATGTAAATCTCACACGACTGCGATGTACTGTAAATCTATCCCGAATGTGACATAAGTCTCACGCAACTTCATTGGGTGTAAATCTCGTGTCACTATGTAAATCCCACGCGTCTGTGCTGTAAAATTCGCCCGACTGTGAGGTAGATGGCGCCCGAGCACCGCTATTATGGCGGCCGTGTCCTGCGCAGTAGGCAGGCTTTTTTTCTGATCATTGCAACACTTGTGCGAGGAAAGAGGCACAGCCTTCTCTCTCGCGAGTGACCTCGTCCGCCAGCCTATATTGGTCACAGTGATCGTGTGCTCTGCTCGCCCGCCGCCGCCGCCGCTCCCTAAAGGTCATCATCACTGCAACTCCATTGTCTGTCCTGCTTGTGTTCGGGACATAATAACGAGCAGCTCTGTTCCAATGCAATGTTTCGGAACTACTGCAGCACGCTGCCGCCGGAAATGTGGAAAATTAGGCCTGGCACATATTTTGAAAAACATCCGCTGCAGAAATAAATCTGTAGTCTACGCTAATCGGAAATCGCTATTAAAAAATCACTGTTTTATTTGTAATCGATTCAGAACATGTACCGTAATCAAACATCCGTGCCATTCCCTGCGTTCTCGATCATTTCATTGAGTAACGAATGCGTATAATGTGCAGTTCCGAGAAGAAGTACCGACTACCACAGCTTAGATTTTGCCCCTTTTTATGCTGATCATTTGCAATTATGCTATTCTTGATGGCCCACTTAAAATCCCAAGTAGGTCCTGCGACTCATCAATGGCACTTCAATAACATTACGTCTAATTGCCATAGGGAACTAAATAAGATCCTCGCGGTGATACAAAGAATGTGTTTATTAGTAAGAAACACAAATTCTTATCTTCCTGTCATCGATGGGTGACAATCATTGAATGTTAGGACAGCGAAATCACCTGAAATTGCTCAAAATTATTTTCGCAAGCGCTCACGAGCGCGTATTTCTTGCCATTAAATGCACCATGAACTTTTTTTGTTTAGTGGTAGCTATGTTGATTAGAAAAGATTCCATCGAAATTTCATAAATTGGTCGCCGCAGGACCTACTTGTGGGAATGGACCGTCCTGCATCGAGTGGCCTATAATCGATCCCAACAGAATTATGATCCCAGTGGCTCTAACCTTAAAAAAATGTAGAATTGATTATGTGAATGTGACTTATTAATTAAATTCAAAAGAAAAATACCTTAACTACCTCGTACCAATGGACGAGTTTCGGGGCAATAGTCTCCTGGATACAGTATCTGGGAGAAATGAGCAGTGTTACCAATATATGTTCCTGATGAAAAATTAGGGTTACGAAATATGGTTCATTATAACTACTTATAAAAGTACTAGTAGGTATTATATAGATAAATACACAAATAAGCATATAATATATATTTATATATGCATATTATGTATGTTGTGCGCGTTTGGTGGATTTGCGCNATGGTTCATTATAACTACTTATAAAAGTACTAGTAGGTATTATATAGATAAATACACAAATAAGCATATAATATATATTTATATATGCATATTATGTATGTTGTGCGCGTTTGGTGGATTTGCGCGATCGATCGATCGCGTAAATCCACCGAATTAACGCGCACATCATATACACTACATGCTAATTATTCTTTTTACGACCGGTGATTACTGTAACATCACGTGGGCTATGACAAACTAAAACTGAGCAGCTAAAGCAACTTAAAGTCTTTATTTCTGTTCGCCATTCACTCGATGATGAGCTGAAGTATACCTAATGCCAGAGCTGGGCGCGACCCTAACGGTGAAAGCAATTCCTGTTTCTACAGTTTCTCGTCCCTCCAGCCTTTCTTGGAGATTTGGCGTCCACGGATCCTTCGACCGTCCAAAAAATCTCAACGAAGACTTGTGTCCCTCTATTACTAGAAAGACCTAACCCTAAAAAAGTTTTTGGTGGCCTCAGCTTTGGAGGCCGTCGAAGCTAATGGGGCCACCGAGAATTTTGTTTGGGTATTATGACTGAAAACTATGTAATAATGGGGACTTATGGCCCTGCAGCCCAACTAAATGATGCCTTGACGTAATAATTGAAAGAGCCGGTAAAAGTCTACAACAACTGGGTCGAGGAGCTGGCTACTAAGTCTCCAAACAAGGTCAGCAGGGTGAGGAAAGCTGGAGATAAGTTACTGCCTTATACTTGTTTGACTGAGCTGCCAGTTTCCTGACAGCATAACAAATATGGAGAGATATATATTCGAGTATTTTTCACGTATAGCTTATGAATAAACCGGATGAGTTTGTCGTGCTAAATTTTGCCGGAAGATGCAGCTCTAGCTCGGAGCGTGGGTCATTTTTTGTTAATAAAAACATAAATATTGTCTAAATTTCACGCTTGGGCCCCCACGGACATCTAGTGCAACCCAAATGAAGCTTTATGCAACACTGAGAAGCCCGAAACGTTGCCAAGGAAAATCCAAGAGAAAACCATTAACAGCTGACTTAAGAGCCTGCAGGCTGACACGATCGAAAGCTAATACCGAAATGAATGACAGACGAAAAGGGACGAGGACAGAAAACACCGTCGGAATGAACGAGTTCGGCACCCAACAGTCTCTTATAAGTGAAGCAGTACGCATCAACCGCAGCGCGTGTATAACGGACGGTGGTAAAAACACTGAAACCTTGAAATTTTTAGCACAAATTTGGAAATCTAAACTCAAAATAAGTTTATTGGGAGATATTTAATAACTTGCCTTTGAAGATTTCGTAATATATAGTATAAACTGTAAACTTCAGGAAATTATGTTCCATAGAGTCAGAAAATTTCCCAGTTTTGACTGAGTTTGCAGAATTTCTCGGTTTTCTTCGCTGCACAATTAATAAAAGCTAGACCATAACCTGATACTGATTTTCCAGTGTCAAGTGAAAATCGCAATACAGTGGAAGCTATTATTATGTTTACTCTTTACTAATTGCGTAAAGCAGTTAAACAAGCGCGATTGTCTGTTTTCTACTGCCCTTATCAGTCAAACAATGGTAGAGAATTTACACTGATATTTTATCCAAGTTAATGCTTCTCGTGATTCTGCTATGGATGATACATTGCTCATAATGATTGGATGTTCTAACTAGAGCACTCTGAGAGCGCATACCTCCGCCAAGTGAGGCAACGGTAGCAAAAAATTCAAATTGGTTCTGAAACCATAATTTTCTTTGCATTAACTTCAAAATCTAATCATTTGTGCCTTTTTATATTAATAACTGCTTGTTCAATTTTCTTGAAGATCCGTTCATGACTTTTTGAGTTATAGTGTTAGCAAACGTTATGACAAACATAAGTCAAACATACAAACGTACAAACCTATCTGCACCAAAATTTGATCATTTATGTCTTCTAACATTACTAACAACCCTTATCAATTTCATAAAGTTCCATTGATTATTTTTTGAGTTATTCTGCTAACAATCATAAAATTAAAAACAGTGACAAGCGAACGAACGAACAAACGAATCATTACCAAAATTTGGTCATATACTCTTTGTTATATACCTAACAACTCATGTTAATTTCATCAAAATCCATCCACAACTTTTTGAGTTATGGCATCGAGAAAAATGAGTTAGACAAACAAACAAACAAACGGATAGACATATCTTTACCAAAAGTTAATCATCTGTTCCTCCTAACATACCTAACAATCCCTGTAAATTTCATCGAAATCGGTTCTTAACTTTTTGAGTTATCTTGGTGATAGACAGACAAATAGCCAAACAGACAAACACACAGACAGACAAACACGTCGAAAACATAACCTCCTTGGCGGAGGTAATTAACCCGCTAACGCCTGTAAACCTTTATTTCTCGTAGAAATATCACTAGCAATAATATCCAATAAATTGGACATTAGGCCGTGATAGGGTGAGCGCCGTCAATTCCCTTTCGATGTAGCAGTTTAGTGCCCTCTTTCCCATACTATCACATATTCCAGCGGAAAAAAAATGAATTGTTTCAAATTAGACACAGACGCTTTCACTACAGAAACATTATGCTTCGGAACCTCAAAATCGAGTGCAAATAAGGTCACGTTTCATGTAAAACGGCAGGCATATTACATTAAAATGCATTTACACATAAATAGATATAAGCCTATGAATATATACATATAACTAGAGCACTCTGAGAGCGCATACCTCCGCCAAGTGAGCCAACGGTAGCAAAAATTCAAATTGGCTCTGAAACCATAATTTTCTTTGCATAAACTCCAAAATCTAATCATTTGTGCNATAACAGCTTGTTCAATTTTTTTGAAGATCCGTTCATAGCTTTTTGAGTTATACTGTTAACAAACGTTATGACAAATATGAGTCAAACATACAAACGAACCAACCGATCTGCACCAAAATTTGATCATTCATGTCTTTTACCATTATTAACAACTCCTATAAATTTCATAAAGATTCATTAATTATTTTTTAAGTTATTGTGCTAACAAGCGTAAAATTAAAAACAGTGACAAACGAACGAACGAACAAACGGACCGTTACCAAAATTTGGTAATCTACTCTTTGTTATATACCTAACAACTCATGTTAATTTCATCAAAATCCATCCATAACTTTTTGAGTTTTGGCATCGAAAAAAATGACGCAAACAAACAAACGGATAGACATATCTTCACCAAAAGTTAATCATCTGTTCCTCCTAACATACCTAACAATCCCTGTAAATTTCACCCAAATCGGTTCATAACTTTTTGAGTTATCCTGGTGACAGAAAGACTGACAAACAAACAAACAGAAAGACAAAGACGACGAAAACATAACCTCCTTGGCGGAGGTACCGGTAAATATAAAGACAGTTAAGTACACAATGTTTATTATCATGTATACATTCGTTAAGGTCACTCCGCCTGCTTAGCTTATATAATTTTCAATATACAGGTATTTCTCGATATAGGCTCTCTTGTTTTATACAGTTTTATTATATAGATTCAAAATTTCTCCTCTATTCAGTAAATGTACTCGTGAATCAAGATTATACGAATCGAGTACTTGGCAGTACAAATTTTGATCCTAAGTAACAACAGTGCATATAAACAAGGGGAGGGGGAGCTACAGCGAGATATACCTGAGCACAAAGTTTTCCGGTATATTTTGCTAATGGACTGTTGCGATAGTCGGCCCCTTAGTTTTGTACTCCACAACATTCGAATGCTTCGCTGTACCTTTGCACTAAATTGTGTGTCAGCCCAAACAGCTGCTGAAATGCTAGTATATAGTCATATCCGCAGGATTAGTAAGTGTTGTATTAATAGCAAAGTTTTATGCGCCTCTTGAAATATTTCAGTGCACAAAAACCTCGAAACATGGGAATTTTTCTATTGTCTAAACAGCAACGCATTCGGATACTGTGAAGTACAAACGTGCTAGGCAAAAGACTTTATCGTGAGAACCGGCCCTAGCTGAGGGCGGCTTCTCACGATAGCCAAATGAACGAGTTTTCACAGTTCCGCTTCCGAATGCTTTGCGGTGTCCATAGAAACGCCACAAAAGGGCGAAGCTCAGTTCGCTCCAAATTTAAAGAGATATCCAAAACTTTCCAGTGTCCCTTGCTGCGCCAACTGGCGTGACGGCTAACAATTTAGTTCCTTTTTTGGATGACGTACAGTTGTGTTTACGAGGGTTTGGATGCGGGAACTCGTTCATTTTAATATCATGCGAGTCCGGCGTTAGAGAGCGTCATGAAGAACCTTGGACAGCTGCCAGGGTTGTGGGTTAAGTGAACTTATCGCGCAAGTAAACGCCATTGAAGATATAAATCTGCGCTCAACGTTGTTGTAAATTCAACTAATTAACGATGAATGCTTGTCGGTGCACAACCTACATAAACAACAGGCTTTCTGTACAAAGTGTGGGCACATTGACGGTGTTCTCTGATATCGAAAAAATTATTAGGGCGCAGGCACACCAGGAGCAGTTAAGCTGGCATATGGTCAGGCAGGCAGGCTGGCAGGCGGGCGGGCAGGCTGGCAGGCGGGCGGGCAGGCTGGCAGGCAGTATGCCTTACACACCACGAGTAGTACAGCAGGTGCGAAGGTGCAGCTTTGCAGTGTTGCCAATTTATGCTAGATTTAGAATTTTGGGAGGTCTAGCATCCAAAAATTGGTTTAGTTTTTAGCAGGAAAAAACAGGAAATTTGAATTTTTAGCATTTGTGACATTTTTCTGACTTATCTAACACTATAAGAAGAAATTACTGCTATTGACACAACGTAAGGCACAATTGCGATAAAGTTATCCTTCGTTGATTATTGCAGCATTGCAGGGAAATTGTAACTCTACCGACCGCACCAACGTGTATTGAATTCGTTCATTGTGAGACAGATCGAGTTGTCGCCTTCGCGTCATTTGTCTGCGCAGGAGCTATTCAGCCAATGCCATATCTATTATATTATGATCCTTATTCTTAGTGCCGCTTAAACTTATAAGGTAATTCAGCATATTCTTCGCCTCGCAACGAGTAAAGAAAAAGCGAAGTATCCTCAAAAGTTCAACAAATAGCACAAACTCGCCAATCCATGTCAGAGTAGTTCTTTTACGAATTATGTAGATGGTATAAAAGAAAGATGAGACAACTAAGGTGAACATCAATTCAGCCATGTATATTTGCTGCCATGCAACATTCAATTCCTGCGATCATCTGGACGAGTTGCGCAAAAATACCAAATCCTATACTAAAGCAGTGATACATCGCACTATGTGTTCAAACGTAGTGGAGAATGTTATAGTTCCTAGTTCTTTATTCCAATCAAAATTTAATTACTGATAGCAAATTTAGCTTGTAATTGAATGAATCTAATGATATCACTACTTATAAATCACCGGTTATTTGTAGTTCCGTAGGAGGCCTATTTAAGGATGTGGCAGCATTTGCTGTAAAACTAATTTTACTCCATTCGAATGCCGAAGTTGAGAGTTGTTCAGCAGCATGAACGTCGTGAAAAATAAGGTTAGAAACAAAGTGTAACAGCCTACTGCATCAGCTATTTTTACCGTAAAATATGACCTAAAGATGCATAACAAATGTTACAAAAACTTCAAGCTTATCTCAATGTATGAGGCAACAGGTAACAGTTAAATATTTACGTAATTCTTAAATATTATGCGTAGAGAAATTCCCCAAATTGGTCTGAAAATTCTTGGAACCCTCTCAAATTCCCAAGATCTAGAGAAAATTCCCAGAGAGTGGGAGCCCTGTATAGCACATCTGGCAAGGCACACAGCAGCAGTTAGAGCAGGAATCGGTCGCAGTGCCCGCCTCCAGCGCTGGCTGCTCTGGGCAGCAGCTGCCTGCTAAACTGCCGCTGTTCGGTGTAAAAGCTCCAATACATTCCGTGCTTCTCAAATACTGCCAGCCTGCCATCTTCTCGCTGAACCGCTTTTGATGTGCCAGCACCCTTACCGTTGTTAATTACCTCCACCAAGGAGGTAATGTATTCATCGAGTTTGGCTGCTTGTCTGTCTGACTGTTTGTCTGTCTGTCACCAAGATAACTCAAAAAGTTGAGGACGGATTTTTATGAAATTTGCATGAGTTGTGAGGTATATCACGAGGAGTAAATAATCCAATTTTTGTGACAATCTATCTATCCGTTTGTTTGTCCCTGTGTTTGATTATATGCTTGTTAGCAAAGTAACTCAAAAAGTTATTAACGGATCTTTATGAAGTTTACAAGAAATGTTAGCAATGTTGAAAGACATAAATGATTAAATTTGGGTGATGATCGGTTGGTCTGCTTGCGGTTTGACCAATGTTTGTCAGAATATTGTTAGCATCATGACTGAAAAAGTTATAAAAGGAACTTCAAGAAAGCTACAGAAGTTGTTATAACTGTAAAAGGCAAGAGTGATTAGATTTTAGTCTTAATACAAAGGAAATCCTAGTTTCAGAGCCAAGTTGAAATCTTCATTATCGTTACCTTGCTTGGCGAAGGTATCGCTCTCAGAGTTCCGTCGTTGGATGCTGTTTTCGGTAACGTTCACCTCATGGAATACGTTGAAGTCATATGCATAAATTAGTTGAATCGAAGTACCCAATTTAAAAGAAAAAAGTTAATGAAAAGCTGCTTAATTTTTAGATGATTCGAAGATGTCTTTGTTGATTTGCGTTAGAAAGAACCTAGACTATTTATTTGGATTTATTAAATCCAGAGTAGGAATACCTAGATGGAAGTTGGACATCAAGTACTAGGAAAATGACAGTTGAGGTGTCATCGATTGGCTTATCAGACCCCAGTTAAGCTTAGCCCACAATGCTTGATTTGTCCGGAACATAGGACAGGAGCGATGATGATGCTGCGTTGCAAGTTATAGCAGCAGCACTATTACAATTACGCTTCAGACAACTGATAACTCTACAGAGTTTGACAAAATTTTCAGAAGCTGCAAGGGTAATCGATTTAAGATCAACGCCTTAAACTCATTTCGACGGAGCGAAGCCGTCGCACCAAAGTGAGGATCCGGACAAGTCAGGTCGAGCGGACAAGCCACTCGATGACTATAATAATTGTTTCCAGTTAATTTGCAGCTTTTTCTGTTAGTATGCATTCTTAGGAGGACTTTTATTTAAATTTAAAAATTAAACGTCAAATAATGAAAGAAAGCTTTTGAGTTGACTATGAAAAAATTACATGCAGAAAATAATTGAGGAAAGGTTTGTAAGCGTTGATCGAAAGTAAACTCTTTCTCTTTACCAAGAAGTTTGGTTATTATTGAAATGCACAGAAACAAAATAGAACCAGAAAGGGCTAAATAAAACACTACCTATAGTATTTAATCGATGTGAAGCTGCTTTTTTATCGATTACGCTAGTAATAATTTCCGCAAATCAAGTCCAGAAATTCGATAAAGTTAAAAATAAATATTTTCAGTATTTAAAATATAAAAACTTTCCCTGAACCCGTTTGTCATGTATGCTTAATTAAATTGAAGTTGATAAACGCAACAGTATAAGGTAAAAGTGGGAAAAGTTTTTTTTTATCTCAACCTGTTTCCGTGAGACACTAGACTCATCCCTATGTATTATAACTGTTCAAATGGAAGTTTCCCGATGGGAGATGATCTGCGTTTCCGTGCTCTAGTTTTATATATATGTCAGGCTACAAAGAGTTAATTAGAGTTGACCATATTAAGGCATGTAAGGACGTTGGCAGCTAGATACACAAGTACTGGCCAACTATCTCGAAAGTCAAATGCTTTTACGATGTCGACAACGATGTACCATCTGTGTTTTAATTTTATCAATAACCGGTTTCCATCGCAGTAGAGCCAGAAAGCAAATCTGTATATGTAAACCGGCCAGTACCAATAAGTAAATGAGTTGTTAGATTGCACGATTACTTTGGAATATTTCCACTCTACGCTTTATATGCCATAGTTACATGTGGTATGTTATAGTGCAGTGTTTCCCATTGGGGGTGCATATGAACCTACGGACCCCCTGTGATTCACGCACGGACCCCCTACTGGTTCATGGCGTTTAAAGCTTCTGTGGCAATATTATACAATATTTTAAGGCTATAGGAGAAAAAATATAAGTTTAAATAGCTTGTTACAATATTTTACATCAATTTATTGAAAATGAAGAATTTGTCAATGGCATAGTTACCCTAAATATTTTTGCTCTGTCACAGTACTTCGTTTTTCTTTTTCAAAAACGAAGAGAACGGCGTATGTTAAATATCATTCAATGCAAATAGTCACTGATGGCGAGTCAAAATAAATAAAGGCAAATAAAGGTAAAATCACGCTGTATGTGTATAATGGGCTGGGATGTCACGTGACTGTGACATTAGTAACAATATAGGGTTGGCGGATGTTGTTATGCCTCTGCCGTTCTGTATTGACTGAAAAAGCAATAGCCTGGAAACCATCGACATCTACCTACAACACTCATACAGTACGTAATATACAAGTAGATGTCATTTTAATGGCGGAGGGTCCGTGTACTTCGGGCGATATCAGAGGAGGTCCGTATAAAACTGAACTTTGGAAACCACTGTTATAGGGTATCATTGTTATACGTATGTGATATATATATATATTATATACCTATATTTCCCACTTATATGTTATTGAGAATAGCGTCCCGTCGTGGGCATCGTACAGACTTTTTTTAGCTATTCAGTATAGTTAAAAGTAGTCTGGTACATGCATTGCTTTAAGCCCATATAGGTATTTAATTTTCTGCTCTCCTCTTGGCGATCATTTTCGCTGTCACGTCTTTCCCACTTTGCTTTTCTTGAATGCGGGGTTATCTTCCGTTCACGGGGGCCTCAACTTGTGCGACGTCCTACATGCAAGTTCTTTCTATTGTTCTCAAAGCTACTACCGCACCTAGATGTACTTTGTGGCACAAAAGTTTTTAAATTTAAACAAATAATTATAATTGATGGGCTGAAGGTCATGTCATAACTATATGTGACGAAGATATTCCCAGAAAGTAAAGTGCACAGGTCATTGTTACAACTATTTTGCCCTCGTATTTATGCAAAAATAATTTGGTGCATAGGCATTTCAGGTTTTATTGTCGTATATAGATATTATTTATTCATATATAGCTATATGCATAGACATTTTTATTTTTGTGTCACGCTTTAGAATAGAAAAAGGAAAGGGGAAGTTGGGCCTTGTCGAGATACGGTAACACTCGTACCCAATCGGAATTTGTCGGTAGTTATCGGCTGTCTATGAGTAAATATTGAAGGGTATTCGATAACATAAGATAAATGCCTATAAATTTCCGATTAGGTGCTACTTAATAATTAAGATACACATGCATGACTGCTAGTTTTCCAGTGTTCAACAGAATGTTTAATTTTTGTTTAAATGTCCTTTGAAGAGGAGAATAAGGCATCCTCGATTAGCACGCTGAAATCGACTAAGTTAATCCGAACAACTGTGATTTATCCAAATCTCAGCTTTGGGCTTTCAGTTCGCCAATGTAGATCGAGTTTCAAGCGGTAATCACAAACCTATTGCTGTTGCTGCTAAATCTTAAGTGGGGGAACGAAATCCCAAGATTGAAGTTCTGGAAAAGTTAGCTTAGTGAATTAGACCGTTCATTCCTCTTACGTTCTCTCTTTAACGTCTTAACGACAATGACAGCATAATTATGAGGACGGTTCGAGTTTCGTGTCAACAGTCTCATTCAGCTCTATTTTTTCTGACGCCAAGTACGATAAATCCTACGGGGGTGTGCCTCTTTTAGACATGAGAAAAGCCTTTGACACCTTTGATAAACAGTTGTTAAAAAAAACGTGAACACTACGGTATTCGTGGGACAGCGAATGCATTATTGTCAAGCTACTTATCCAATCGAGACTAGTATATGTTATGTAATGATGCCAAATCTCAAGTCTTACCAATCAAAATTGGAGCCCTTCAAGGAAGTGTGTTTGGAACATTGCTCTTCAACATTTTTATTAGTGATATATATAACCACCCTTGGAATGAAGTGTATTCTGTTTGCGGACGATGCAGTGTTCTATACTAAAAAATTCAATTTACTCTCAGCCGTAACCGATGTTAATTATATATATATATATCTTCAGTGAATTATCGGAATGGTTAACTCAAAATAGATTGACTGCCCATGAGGATAAAACCAAGCTTATATCATCCACTCCATGTTCTCGTACTGAGCTACCGACGGTACATATCAATGGTAAAGAATTGGAATGGGTGTCTCAGTTTCGATACCTTCGTTTAATTATTGACGATAAACTGAGCTTCAAAGCCCACATTCAAGAGTTAGGTCGAAAGCTCAGTAGAGCTCATGGTATATCTACGCAGTGTCTAATTATGCCAATCGTCATTCAAATTTATTATACGATAGCTCATTCCTTGTTGATTCAAAACATCATCATCTGGGGCCCAGCCCCTAACTGTTACATTCGTAATTTAGAAGTTGTACAAAATAAAATACTATTTATTATTTATTTATTTATTTGTCATATATTTCTCCACGGGCGGGAGGTGTTCTTAGATTATTCTATTACAGCATACATTAAGATTTTCGTGTACATTCATTTCTTAATAATATTACGGCTATGAATTTACAACCTAATCAACAAGGCTCAGCGCCATCACAGACCAAACCAGTTAACTGAACTGGCACCCCAATAGTGCCAGCTAACGATTATCCTCACAGGAGGAGCAATTACTAAGGCGAATACTTAGTATTAAACGAGACAGAAATAACATACCTTTGATGCATTGTAATTGTATGTACCGCGAATTACAAATGTTTCAATTTCAAGATGTGTATAACTATTCATTGCTTGCATTTTTTTGTTCACTCATACATAACCATCCTTTTATCTTTCAACAATATTATGGCTCATTCATAGATCGCAACAGTACTTGCTTTTAGGTCTGACGCTGGCGGCCAGAAGTCTGCAACGGAAAAATGATATTTTCATTCCAAGATACCCAAACAGTTTTCTTGAGAAGAAGGTATCTTGGATACGGCGGGACGCACTTGGGCGCTTGCCTGTATGACCGTGTCTGGACATGTTCATAATAGCTCTTGAGAAAATCCCATTTTTCCCATTTTGGCTGCCATTGTCAGAGGCCACTTTTGGACCTGAGAGTCAAGTACTGTTGCGGTCTATGGCTCACTCATACCCCAACAAAAACTACGAAATGAGACGCTCCAGTCCCAACCTTCCAAATGTGCCTGTTGATGTATAGAGAAACGGTCAACTATTCTCCAAACGGCGTCTCTTGTTAATAGAATACCAACGTACTTATTAGATCCACTATCTAATAACGCTTTCAAAAAGCGGTATAAGGATTAAGTCATGCAATTGTACTAGTATAATTACTACTTGTTGCCCAACAGTTTCACAACTTTTCTATGGGTTATGAAGATATATTACTGTATGTGCATTGTAATTCGAAAGCCTTTCAGTATTGTAATGTATAGCTGTGTGTAATAAACCTATCCACCCAGCGCACCTCTCGACATCCCTGGTTGTCCTGCTTTTTCCCCTTCTGCGGAGGCTAATAATGTCTTGAAGCGTTTTCGATTTCGTCTTAGATGTAAAGTGGCGGCAATAATGATAGCACATTTTGAAGTTTGTAATAAGTTTAAAAATACTGCATCAATATAGTTGAAATTTTAACTGAATAATGTTACTTTAAGTAGTTACCGATTCCTTATAATCATTATTGTATTTGTTGTCTTTTCAAAATTTTACCACGAAAATAATAGTTTGTGGGTGCAAATCGGGTGGAAATAAAGATAGCATATATGGAAAAATTGTATTTTAGAAAAATTGAAAACAAAAAAAACATAATTCTTAATATATACAAGCGTTGCCTTTTGATTGCAACACTTGTACACATCGGTTATTCATAGAATTAATTAAATTAGCGAGCATTTCTTCAGGGATAGCCTCCCAGCATTCATTCATGGTCTGCCACAAGCTTTCTTTATCCTGAAATTGTCTCCCATTGGCGTAAACATGCCGTGAAAGTATCCCCCAAAAATTCTCAATTGAGTTTAGATCGGGTGACTTAGCAGGCCAAGCTAAAGGGGCGATATTATGGGCATTAAGCCAATTTATGGTCAATCTCGCTGTGTGAATGACGGTATTATCTTGCTGGAACACCGATTCTTGCTGATGTTCATCAGTTTGAAATGAGAGAAGACTAGTTTCTAGGACCTCTGTGTACGTCTGAGCATTCTGTCTACCTTCCGTCATCACCAAATTCTCGTGCCCTTGATGGAGAGTGCTCCCCAGATCATAAGGGATCCGCCACCAAAAGGTCGTTTGCTGAAAATTTTGTCCTCCTTTCTAAGATCATGCCAGTAGTATTTAGAACCGTCAGGTCCGTCTAGGTTAAACTTTTTTCATCGGAAAAAATAACATTGAACTAATTTTCATGGTTCCATTGCACTTTTTCCCGAACCCATTCTTCGCGTTTTGCCTTATGTGCTTTCGTGAGTGCTGGTGCAGTTTTTCTCTTCTTATAACTGAAGTTCTTAGATGGACCCAGGACCTGTCGCACTCTTCTCGGTGTAACATTTAATTGCAGGGATGTTTGCAGGCTTTTTGACCCCCTCTCCTGTCCGAGACGCCTCACGGATCAATATAGTCGGCGGCGGGCTGTAGGGCTCAATTTTGAAGGGCAGCCAGGAGACTTCTTTTTTCCGTATGCTTCTGGGTTCTTCAAAAAGTTAGTTACCACCTTTCTAGATCTGCTAACCTTCCTAGAAATCTCAGATATAGTGTATCCTTCTTCATTTAATGCGCTTATTTGACCCTTTTCCTTTTCATATAACCCACACTGTCTTCCCATGCTAAGAAATGGGTTAATATCCAAATATAGGGGATACATTGTGGGGAGCAACTGTCCAATATGGCGACGCCGGTTAGTTTTGATACCTATTCTTCTTCTCTAATCTGGATGTAGTAACGCGGAAATGTAATTTTTTTTTTAATTTGTGCTATCTTTATTTCCACCCAAGTTGCAACACAAATGTATACTTTTCATCATAAAAGTTTAATCACATAGTTTATAGGGAAACTATGATAAGAAATAGGTAACTAGTTGAAATAAGGTTTTTATGTCGAAATTTCACATGATGTGTCGCAATATTTTTTTAAGTTATCAAAAAATTCTGAATTGTGCTATCATTATTACTACCACTTTATCACACTGCATGCGCCACGGCCACCTGTTGGAGACCTTATTACATCGGCCGAGGATTTTATGTTTTTATTGAATTTGTCTGTCTGTATATTTGTCTGTCACCAAGATAATTCAAATAGGTATGGACGAATCTTTAGAAAATCTACAGGTATGTTAAAGGCAAGGCAATAGAACGAGTCTGCGAGTTTCGACCATCAAACCGTCGTATAAAAACCTGTAATTGTAGTTTTGACCGCGTTTCGCTAGGCAGCTGCTCAAAATTTTGTAAACAAACCACCAACAGCGCCATCTAGGCCGTCGAATTCGTTCGCATAGTCGTAGCAGTTGGTTATTTTCTGAACATTTTATCACTGACTTGGGCTTGATGTTACTTGCGAAGGGAATGGGCAGTATCATATTATTCTGCATGTTGTGTTTACTTTTCCGCGCTATTGAACTTCGGAGCGTCGCACTCTATGGAGCCAAGTTCGAGTCTCGACGATGACAGCGCTGGCAACGGATTTACACTGCGTGGAACATTCCGGCTCCGCGAGGCGAGGGGAAGTACAGCGCGCGCGAGGGATCCTCAAATTAACTCTCGCCACTGACTGCTTCTCCTGTTCTTCACACAGAATTATGACTAAAGAAAACCTCGTTAGATGTATCCACTGTATGCGAGATAAGAAATAATGATGATGATCAACATCATCATGTAATCATGACAACGGTATTATTTTGGAATGAGTAGAAGTCCTCTGACATCTAACTGTTCGTACGTGTGAATATAGAGACAAGAATTTGCGTTGAATAGTATTGCGCTGATTCACACGAATTTCCTCAACTTCTAACTATTGTGTGTACTCAACTCTACTTAGTCCTACTGTATGCCTACGTGATAGAAAATCTTTGTAGCGAGGTGCTCGCCTGGTAGTAATAGGGTTCTAAGGTTATAGGGGAGCAGCGCCCCTCCAGGTAAACACTATAGCTTAACTTAGAGCGCATTAAACTTTTGAGCATTTTCCTTTCTTGCGATCGTCGCTTCTATCTCTGTTCACGCTTCTACTGATGATCTTCTATTGCTGCTCTTCGTTGTGTTTTATGGAAGTTGTTCACATGTTTCTCAGTTTGCTTGCTGTGCGGTATACCTGCCGCTGTCTTCTCTTTGGACGAAAACCAAGTCGTGCTGAATGGGCACGTATATTCAATTAAGCTTGGAAGAGAAGAAAATTCTGATTATTGCTGAAGTACCGCGAATGCAAATGTGTCAAGGGACGGATTAAACCCAAAAGAAGTATCAAGGAACCTCAAGACGCCAGAAAACTTCTACGAATGCTAAAAATTACACTGAGAAGAGTGCTGTACCAAGCCCAGTACACTTTAGAGTGCTTATCAGCTCTGATATTGCTGCTTCTCCGCCTGCTGGTTTAAGGAAAACACTTTCCTCAGCGCTGTACCAAGAGAATAAACTTCGCGAAGACTCACAGGTGGCTTCATAGCCGAAGATCGTGCGTCAACACTGATCTATACTGAGCTCTTAGTCGGAACAGACATCGCCCCGGACCGGCCAGGGCGGACACACACTATGCAGTTTCCTAAATGCAGCACTCGCTTGCTGAGGCTGTAACCAACAAATAAAAATACAACTTGAATATCTGAAGCCCCACATAGCCGAACACACATCCCGGTAATGGATACCAATCTCAACGCAGGAAGGCGGAAATAAGGCACCGAATGAACTGAAGAATTTGGGGCCGAGCAGCATCCAATACAAGCGTCCCTAGCAGAATTATGGGCGCTCTGGGACTCTTCGACTAAAATCTAGGGGCAGCCAAAAGCTTGCTAATGATAATAGGATAGACAGACTCTTGTCAAACTATTCAGCAGCCCCAGAGGCCCTAACTCGATTTTACCTCCAATAGAACGACCAAGAATTCCGCAAGGGACGCGGCTAGGCTGCATACGCTTAGTGAAAGGCTGTTGGCATGGCAGCTTCTCACCGTCGTTTGCCAGCAATACAGAAGTTGGCGGAGACAAAAAATGTACCGAGTGATCACGCGCGCCTCCGTTGTGAAAGACTGCGACGACTTGCGTGCCTATATATGGAGTCTCGTGCATGTGTGTGAGTGTTCGTGTTAGTGTATCATAGGACCTTATTGTGCCTGAGCCATGCAAGCAAATTGCGTTCATCCAGCACTCATTTATGTCCGTAATACATTTGTATTGCGTACATTCGAATGATTTCTTCTTATTGGATTAGATTGTATGCCTGACGTAAGCATGCTCCTGTCAGTGTATGATACGCACTTATTTAAATCGAGTGATTACGTGACGCAAGTATGGCGCATTTCCTTCGGTGTGGGATGTACTCTGTAGATGCACTTTGCTTTAACATGCGTAACTCCAAGGAAATGCACTAATGGTATAAATACTGACTGGGCCATACTTGTATTTGAGCGTTCACTCCATGTCGGGCCTATAGTGCTGAATTATATAAATTGTAATAAAAGCTGTTTTATTCAATGCATAGTGTCCGTAAACAAAAGCGAAAGGCATCATGACATTGCACAGCAGCTATTTATATGCAAGATACACAAATTCATCGGTATAAGTTAGTTAGTTATAGTTAGGAAGTTTAAGCCTCCGTTTCCGAGCAGAACGATATCACAGAGGAAAGAGCAAGGGACATGAAGTATGCCAAGAGAAACGGGGAACCCATGCACGAAGGTGTTCCCACCACACTGGATCAACGCGCATGGGAACAGCAAGTCGGGAAAGAAGAGGAAGAACAGAAAAAAGCATGAGCAAGTAGGAGTATGACACCGGGAAGGAAGCAAAGTGGGCACGAAAGAGAGACGTCCAGAAGAAGGCCTAGCTAATGGCTGAGGTAACCTACTCGGGCCCCTGGGGTTGCCTGGCCCCATAGCATAGGATGGACGAACCTAAACTAACCGTCGGTATAAGGAACCGTGGGTGATAATTATTAATTAACTAATAAGCTCGATTACATGTTTGCAAAGGCATTCTGTTATGAAGAAATACCTGATCTCTGAGTCTGTAACGAAATTCAAGTTCTCTCCATTGTCTTCTCTCTTACACATACATATTTATAGATTAGATAGGCTGCAGTAGACTGACCAGCAGGCCTGTTCCCAGAGAACTGCTAAGACTACCGCCCCGGCTTTCAATTAGCTATTGCCATTACGTCACTACGAGATGATTGAGGAAGAAAGAGGAAATAGGGGAAAATCTCAGTCAAAGAGATGATCATGCAGGCACGATTTATAGCTGCAGATCTGCTTAGCGTAGAGACGTCAAGTTTGTTGAGGGTGAAGAGAAGATTATGGATTAAGGTGCCCTCAGATACTTTGGCAGTTAAGAGTTAGTAATTTCTGGAATAGGTGTTCTTAGCTGTGGAGGGTGCCTCTCCCTATGTTCATGGAAACGATTTTTAATCGCGTTGACTGTCTCCTCACCGACAACGTCGGAGGGGAGTCATTCTAGATGCATACTAAGAAGTACGAAAAGAACGGTTGGCTTAAGGTTGTTCTTCGAATTTTATGCTTGAGTTTTTGAGCTTTGTTTCGTAGGCGATCATTAACATCTCTCTCAAAAAGTCCTCTAGCTTGTAGGTACGTCGTTAAAGCTATTCAAATACTCGAATGCTCCTATTGGTTGCCCCCTGAGTCGTCTTTGCTCGAGAGAGAGAGATCAGGTCAGGTCCACTTCCTGTAGGCCCACTTTCTGTTTAGCTTTGATCCTCCCGTGACTTTGGAAAAATTTTTATAGCTTTTCCTGTTGTAAGGGGCCTTAAAGACGACTTGTGATGTTACTAACTACAAGGAAAGGTAGACAGCTGTTGAAGTCCTGATTTTATTCCTAGCATTTTTTTTAATTCAATTGAACGCAAGGGTAGACGGATGAGCCCCCTGTCTGGATAAACCTTGGGGTTGATGGGATCAACAACTGAGTATTATAAATATATACATATATCATATGCCTTTCACGTTATGACGTTATTTGTTCTACACTTTGTACAGGCTTAACGTTCTTCGATATTTTTTATACATATATGATCGTCATTAATTTGACTCAGTCTCATCATTTTGCTCACGACATTGTGACCGCATTGAGACAGTATATTAGGACTCAGTGAGAACATAATCCTGAACTTTATTGCTAGACAAGCTCTTACTTTTCTCGTGCATGTGCTATTTATTGATTGCTGCCTCTCGCACTTCCACATCTGATGTTTTTTAAATAGTGTTCTATAAGAATTGCGGAAAAAAATAACTTCTGTCGCTTCGAAGTTTGTGTGTATTGAGGTTTTCTATAAGTTTTTTGCAGTGCAACTAACGAGTTGATGATTATAAATAAGGTAACTACTTGCATTGAGAGTCATATATTCTATGTTCATTGGCATCTCCCCATAGTCTCAATAGTTTATATTAGAAGCATATCCAACACCTGACCGTGCGTACGTACATACCTGTGACGCGGCGTACGTGTTACCCTCAGGTAAGCCGACCACTGGAACGATTGCACTTCCCCGCATCACCAGCCTCTCATTCGATCTGTATGACGCTTTTTCCACTACTTTTGAAGCCAAACTTTCAGAAAAAACGTCAGCCAGTATTCCATGTATTTTTATAAGTACAGTTCTTTAAGGCCTTATAGAGCATTACTTTGTTTCCACGATTTTTTTTTTTAAATCTTCTTAAAGCTCAATACATTAGTGATGGGTCGGATGTTATTTTTTAGACATCCATGGATGCGGATCTTTAAGCGGATTTCGCAGTTCTGACATCCGCAGATGCGGATGCAATGGTGGGTGTTACTATCTCGACATCCTCAGATGCGGATATTCTAAACAGGTGCTGATCTTTCTCGAATACAGATGCGGATATTTGCCCCCATCACAAACACACCTTCTCACGACGGCACTTTGTACAACACTAGGGAAGAAAACTGAGACGGTGCTTTTTCGCCAGGGACAAAGTTACACACATTTCAATCCAAATGAGAATCCGTACTTTTCAGCACTGTGAATGATGACTTTAGTGTTCACTGATAAACATCTTTTTCTGCTTATCTTTTAGTGGGTTTTACAGTTTTGACATCCGCAGATGCGGCTGCGATTGCGGATGTTGCCATCTCAGCATCCACGAAAGTAGATGCAGATGCGGATGTCAAAGTAGATGAGAATGTTCCGCAGATGCGGATATTCGCTCCATTACTACAATACATACATTGGTTTGGCATGCATGTACGAGATATTTTTTGCTACCAACTAAAGCGCAGTCGGCCAGCAGATGTGCTGGACTCCCGCACGTAACGTTAGCATCCAGCAGTGCCGGGTCCCGCCGGTACGCAACAAGCCCACAATAACCGCTGAAGGTACGTTACGTCTCATCTTTCCAAATCATCTCAACAACGCAGATGTGCACAAAAATTTGCCACAATGTGAGAATATTCGGCGAATACACATCCTGGTCGAGTGCTGAGTGTAACCAAACCATATAGAGTATGCAAGACTAGTCGAGTCACACATAACGCAGTAATTCCAGAAAAAAAACTATTTGTCGAGTGTCTTTTATTAACTCTGTATCTGTCACCCTGTTGTTCAGATTACAGCTCCAGCACGAAAAAATAAACAAATAATAACCCACTATATACTCATAGAAGTTGGAGGTCGGTTTCTTACTTGCTATCTTGCTTGCTTGCTTCCTCTAACGGTAGGACCTTCTCTCCGTCACGCTTTCAAGGATTTAGACAGGAGAAAATTCAATTGAATTACAAGATGAGATACCATGAAATTGGAGACCTGAATTACGATAAAAAATATATATATACTGCAATAGCTCTAAAATCGAAATACGGCATTTTCTGCAACTCGCTTCGCTCTGAAAAGTAGCTTGTTGCTACCTGCTATATTATATGACTCGTGGACCCGTGAGAGGAAGAATTCACGCAATAATCGATACGTTTGCCTAATACCTATAGGCCGGTGCGGAATCTTCTCTTCTCTGACTTGCTTCTTCATTTTCTTCGTTGATCCTTTGTCGTGCTCTCATCCTTAGTCTTCTATATTGACTGGCAGAAGTAAAATCTTGAGGAAAACACCCCACTAAACTTTAATGCAACTCCAGTCAGCTTATATACAATATTAATGTGAGCGCACCGTAGCAATGATACTGTTGATACCGTTTTTTCAGCTCAAATATCTGCTTCATTTGAAGTGCTGAAATTTTGGCCTATGAAGAGAAAACTACTCCGTCAAATAAGAAAGAAGAAATAATTGTCTACTGCTCATGAAAAATCATTTCCTCCAGAGTGCTTCGTTGACCATCTGCCGATTTTATACGTCGTAACCTGATAAAAAAGTAATAAAATCGGACTCCAGAAGCTGCATTTATATATATATTGTTTCGATTTCAAGAAGTGTTTCAAGCAAGAAGGGCATTTAGTTAATGGAATAAGGATCCCACTTTCACCATCTTCTGCAACCTGTCATCGCTCTCTATGAAAGCGTAACTTAATTACCAAATCTGCAACCTGGCCTATTTTTCACCTATTTCCTTAGGAGCGGTCACGAAATAAATACATATACGAAGAGTTTTATTATATTAGGGTTTTTCTTTACTGCATGGTAGATGAAAGGTGGTATCTCTGACATTGTTTTGTAATCCTGTCGTGCATAAGCTATATTTCGCATATTGTTTTTAGCTAAATTTCTTTGCCGTAGATAGAGAGGTTCAATTTTAGGTAGAGTTTTGTTCCTATCGTACACAATCCACAGAGCTGATCTTTTCCTTAACTGAGTTTCTTCGTGACAGTTGAAACTTCACGTTGAGCAGAGGCTAAAATATTTTCAATTCACACTGCAACCAAATTTCGATCTTGAAGGTTCAACTATCTGCTGGCATCCATGACAAAGTAAGCATTGTGTATTTCCGGTGAATTCTTTCAACTGAACTACATTTTCTTGGTGCTGCTCAACTTTCAAGCATCTCCACACTGATATTTGCGCCTTTACTTACAGGACGGAAATTTTGCTCTCACAAACTCTTGGCGGCACAAATTTCGTTACTTTAAAGACAAATCACGCCTACAGGTATGAGGCATGCTTTTTTCGATAAAACCCGTACCGCCAGCAAGAACAATAAAAAAAAACTTAGTAACTACGAACTTGTGCGGTCATTTTTGACGGCTGTATACCCTTGGTTGTAATGAATGATAAACTGAAATTTGTTGAAGAACTCTGCTACCATTACAGCATTAGGATTGCACACAGGCCTACCGGCCCTGCCGCACTGCATTGTATCAAATCGGTATGCAGGGCCACGCTAGACAGTCGCTCGCTTAACTTATGAGTAAACATCACAGTTCACGTACTATAGTAGTTACGTCAGATCTGAGTGTATAAGCTACGCCCTTGAAATCTTCAGAGTTGTGACGTCACGCCACTGTGGAAATACTATAGTTTCCTCCCTGCTACGGTGGCCTGACGCAATTGTGACGTCACAGTTCTGAAAATTCAAGGGCGTATTTATTTAACTCAGTCTGACCCAACTATCTTCTGTAAGTGAAGCTGTGGCGAACGTTCAATAAACACGTCATCTCAACGTAACCGAGACGCCAATGCACGTCTGCTCATATGCTGAGTGTGCAATTTCATAATGTGGCTCCCGGTATTATTTCGTGGTGCAATAAGAAAACCCTAAAAATGGCCTACAGTAGGTATTAAACACAGCTATCTCTCCGTAGTCCCGATATTAAACTTTCATATTGATGCCTATGGAAAATACTTATAAAGGGAAATTTTAATATCTTCATATTTCCTGCAGTTTGATATGCCATCAGTTGAATAAAATTGTAACTTGAAAATATCCTCTCTGAAAATGAAGCGCGCCACACCGCGCACCCGACATCACACACCCATGGTTGAAATAGGTAAAATATGTAGTACGGCCGCGCCCACGTCCGTGTCCTGCATGTAGCCACAATTAATTGTTACAGGAGCCTCGATTGATTTGCAAAGGTTTGCTGGCTCCAGGCTGGACGGACTAATGTTAGTACATAAATATAATGGTGTTTCTCCATATTTGGTTACCAAAGTTGCAGGATTGGAGTCGTGGGGTTAAAGTCTCCCACAAGAATAAAAAAAGACTGTGGCGGTTATGCCACAATCAATACACAATTAGCATCAGATCTCGAACCTTTCAATTACACAATACCACACTGAACTCCAATAAGAGATTTCCCTCGATTTAGTTCTATCCTGAAGTCCAATCTCGAAAAAGGGCTATTCAGCATTATAGGCCCTTGACTGTCTCGAAAATCCACCCGTGTTGAAGGTATTGAAATGACATAGCTATTCAAGTTTTTAACCTTTTCTTGAAGATGTGAAATAGCTATGTGCCTAATTTGCACTATTTTCTATCAGGTTATCTAACTGTTACCTATCGTTTTCTAAAAACATTACCTTCGTGTTTGTCCCACAGAAGTTTTTCTCTGCGAATTTCATAAAGGTGTTAATGTTTGTCCGGCTGTAGAATCTCTTCGCCTACTTCTGGGAATGATGTATTGGCTGGGGGAGTTGCACGAGGTGGTTTTCCCGCTACTGAAGTGGTGATTTTCTTTGGAAGAAACACAAAAAACAAAAACTAATGAAAACTTTGTTCTGAATTGTTGGAAGCTCGTGCTTCAGAGAACCCTATCATTGCCACCCTGGAACACACTGAACAGCAAATGTAGCCCATTCGACCGTGGCACACCAGGTAAAGTACTTTTTGTCTTTGATTTATTCAATGTCATTACTTTCGCATCATCCTAATAGTTTGCAGCACCCGCAGCAAGTGGAAAGCTGAAGAAACAGAAGAGCTTTGCTCCTAAAATAGAGTGACAAGCTCATTGAAACTCCAATATATGAAACCAGGCGCTTGTGTCGTTTTGTAGCTTTTACAATTTATCTCGGTAATTGTTTGCAACTGGTATTTCGTTGGGCCCGCTCGTTGACTTTATAGTTTTTTTTTTACAAAATCTTATGCATGTTTGGTTACCAATAGGTTTCGATTACGACACTCGATTAGCCCAATACACGTCCTCCGAACACCCGACACAGCACCCGGACACCCGACCCTGCACCCGGACACCCAACACAGCACCCAGACACCCGACTCTACACCCGGACACTCGACGCAGCACCCGGACACCCGACCCTGCACCCGGACACCCGACACAGCACCCAAACGCCCGACGCACCACCCCGACAACAAGCCCTGCAGACACACCACAAAGTCCCGCGCCCAGCGAAAGCAGTCGCCACTATACTGAGAAAGTCTGGACCCGTTTTTCATGTTACGATGGCATTCGCCGCCGGCCAATGGGTGCCGTACTGGAAACAAACTGTGGCAATTATACCTCGCTACAGCCACACTTTCTATGTGCTCGCTCAGGTATGTGTGCTGGGGCACGCAACACGGGTATTGTGGCACGCAACATGAGTATTGTGGCACTCAACTTTGACATTGTGGCACGCAAAATAAATAATGTGGCTCACGACACGTGTATTGTGGCACGAAACAAGGATATTGCAGGGAGCAATAAGGATATGTTGTAATGCGGTAACACGGGTATTGTAACACGCAACATCGGTATTGTGGAATGCAACATGGACACTTTGGCACGTACATAGCATGGAGATTGTGGCACGTAATAGAAGTATTGTAGCAGGCAACAACACCGCTTTTGTGACACGCAACCTGAGTAGCATGGCACGCAACATGGGTAATGTAGCACGCAGCAACACGGGTACTGGGGAACGCAACATGGGGTACCAGGTAATTCGCAGTCGTCAACTTGGCAGGCCTTAGCTACGCTAGTTCAAACACTACGCGAAACAGCGGTGTCGGTTTATTCGCTTTTTCATTTGTTTGATGATTCATTTATCTGTAGTGCATCTGGCCATATTTCAGCAACCTTCAAGCACCTGCATAGAGTGTACTGATTACTAGTCTATCAGTATATTAGATATGCGGTTACGACAGCTGGTACGGATTACCAGCAATAGCTGGCCTAATTTTGTTTCTCTTTTGTGTGTTGTCAGCACGGGAAGGAGGGTAATGCATCGCAGTATATCAACTGGCTTCACCTTACATCATTTGGTCCCGTAGAGGAGCAGCTTGCTATAGCAGGACAATGAAGTTTTCAGAGCTGTAACACGACCAAGACCGTGATCGATGTAACTGCTTGCAGGTTCCTTGCTGACCTATTTCATGATCAGAGGTGCGCTGGACCTCTACCAATTGTTGATAGTAACAATATTTTTCAGTTATTGCATTCATTCTTCCCTCATTCAAATACTCCAGAACATAGCTGGAAACCCACGCGTGTGGGTTTCCCAGTTGAGGGTGCTGTCAAGTTCACTCTACCTTTTGAGCGAATATTGACGAAAACATTGTTTTCCTGAATTAATTGAAGTGTATAGCAAAGCAAGCCATGTTTTCAAGAATTACCGAAAGCGTGTTTAATAAAATAAATAATGTTTACCTGAATTAAGTTGTGTTTATTCGTATAGTGAAGAAAACATTGCTTTCCTGCAATAACGGAAGCCTATAGTAAACCATTCCTTGTTTTACTGAAATAACTAAAGCGAATGTTAAAAAAGAAAACAACAGAATATTCCTAATTTTCCTGGACTTTCAATCTAAATTTTGCAATTTCCATGTTGTTATCTAATAACAACCCATCGCCTTAGCGTCAGTGACCGAAAACTATGAGGAAATATTTAAATAGCGCCGCATAGTAGACGATCCGTCTCATCGGGGCTCCTTATCTGATCAAGACATTGAGGACAATGAATGTCATCTCAGTTGTATCTGGCAGTTTTCTAACTAGAATCCGGGAAAATATTTGGCCGTAAGGCTCTAGACGTAACTGGCGAGGCATGAAGATTGTTGAAAAACCCGTGAGAGGGAGAAAATATGGAAAACGAAAGTAAGGAAGCAATTTTTTTGCTGGCATCTTGCAATAAAACGTTAAAACTGTCAAAATGTATGCCTAAATATACTTTCGAGAAAACACTCGTTGCATTTCACGTACACAGCGTTTACTGCGGTAATTGGTTTTAGCCAATAAGATGAGCAGACAGTGATTTTTGTTTATATTAGGATAATAAACTCAGTTATTGGCTGGTATATTTAAAAGTCAGGCTTGTCGTCATCAGCAGCTAGGGAAATTTCACATGAACAAAATTTATATATAAGTTTAACGTATCTGTGTTATGGAATATACAAGCCAATAATTGAGTTTATGAAATGTAAATCAAGGAAAGTCATAGTTTTATTAGCATAATAAGGTGTAATTATAAAAGGTGCTAGTGAAATCAGCTGGCTCTTGATTTTTCTGTTGGTACTGGTGTCGATGTGACGTCATGAACACTGGTTAAAAATTCAGCAAAATTATCTTTTTTTTTTAATGTAAAATAGCCGTGACCCCACACTCTCCAACTAGGAAACCCATATGCACTTGTTCGTGCGACACGTAAGGGCCCACTTGGGCCAAGTAGAGTGTACGGCTGCAGTCGACCATAGATTATGCGGGCTATAGCGTCATATTGAGGAAATACCCGATAGACAACTGCGCCCCCCCCCCTCCCCGACACGACCCTAAAGCCAGTGGGCCACACTGGCTATAAGCGAAAGAATTGCTGACGCTACATATTCTAGAGCGTCAAGACCTTCCCTGGTGTGGGCTCAAACCTCCGCTGTCTCGGCAATGCATGAGTCAGCAACATTACCCCTGCGTTATTGGAAAACATGATGCACTATTACTGAACGCTCTAATGTATAAAGTTTCTGCTTACAAAAACCGTGAAAAGCAGAATTATTGCATAGTATTCAATAGCATATTCAACCACGCCAGGACTTCAAGGGACTGACATCTTTTTCTTTCTTAGTAAGAGATTTTTTTACACTTTTTACTAGTTTTGAGATGTAGTCATTCATTATTTGCATTTTAGTTGCCAGATATATCTCACTTAGGCTTTTATTAAATATTTATCTGCAAATTATTCGCTAAGCTAGATGACGCTCGTCAATTAAGCGAAACTTTTCTGTTCGTTACTCGTTGGCAATTCACACGTTGTGAGACGCCTGCGCTATTTTGCGAGCAGTTTTCTACGCGCATGTTATTATTATTTTGCTATAATTTATTTGTTAGTTAAGATGATCGTGATAGGAATGATTTTTTAACCATTTTGTTCGTTTGATTCATCACTCGGTCACCTTTTCGTGCCTATACCGCACTCATTTGTGAATAAAATTAACAAAAAGTACCACTCCTGCTAAAAGTCATGTTTAATTTAGGCACTAAGTGGCCCTGTAAAGTACCACCGTATTTCTAACCTTACTTCTCTTATCCCCACCTCCTCTCCCTTTCCTCCTCCTCCTCCTCTTCATTCTCCTCCTGACCCTCGCCTTCTGCTCTTCTCCTCCTCCAGTCCCCCGGAGGGGCAGCAATTTCAGCAGCCACTAAGCACGGTAACAGCACGCTGGGGGTATGGTTTGGAAAAGGTCCGTCCGCCTGCCCGTGTGTCTTCCCTAAGGTGCTGTGATTAAGTCCGCTCTGCTGTTTTTTCTAGCCTTAAGGCAGAATAATTTACAGAATATCTGGTTTACACGCCGGCTCGCCACGGGAACACTACCCAATTGTCATTCCGCCTTTTTTAGGAGAGGCTCCCGAAAAGTTTCGTGCTTCATTCGTCATACGAAAAAAAATCCCTGTATTACGTGGTGCGTGAGGAACGAGGCGTGGTCCGGTGAACGCTCGTATCTTCAACTGTAATTTGGTGTACGAATTATACCGAATGCTTCGTACTGAATTACCAACCAGCCTCAATTTCTTGGAAATGGTTTTGGAGGTAGCCTTACTATGTTTAATTTTCCTTTGTACCGCATAACTGGCTTCCAAAATTGTAATAATATTGTTTTACCACGATCTGTCTTATAATTATTCTGCCTGTCCCTCCGTTAGTTAGTTAGATAGTGGGTACTCGACGCTTTCATCAGGATCAGATAGGGAAAATCAGGGTATCCTTAATACGACCTGGGGTGGGTTCAGTATAGGAGAAGGAGTCAAGTTCAAATTTAAGCAGCTACTGCTCGCAGGTCCCAGGTAGAAGATTCACTGCTTGGCTTGGAACATTTAGCACCCTTCGTATGCATGATACGGGTCCGAAAGCATCATGATTGAGGAGCAATGCTTCCTTTCCGTAGAATTTCCAGCAGGTTCCTTCAGTATCAGGTAGAGGAAAATTAGGATGATACGGGTCTAAGACATCAGTAAAGAACATATAGGTTTCGTTTTGTAGAATTTCCACAGGTTTCTTCAATAGAGGAAAATTAAGATGATACGGGCCTGAGACATTACTGACAACACTACTTCTGCTCTGTCAAATTTCCACAAGTTTGAGCTGGTTATAATTATCTTCACAGCGATTACTTATAAGTGATCACTATGTCAGTTACATTTTTCATCACATAACTCCCTGAACAAAATTTTTGGCAGCCCTGGAAGCTAAGACATTGTTATTTTGGGGGGCAGCGACTGATCCTCATGCTATAAATGAAATACGCACTGAACCCCAGCAATGAACCTTTATTTCACGGCATCTAGTCTCATGAACCTCAGCCTAGCCAGTATTAAGAGGTTTTATGTTCGTCTGTTGAATTGCACTGATCGAGTCCACTTGCAGTATTACTGACATGTAGGAGACGTGATTCTCACCTACACTTGGGACGGTTTTTAAATTCTTTTGCTAACTGCTCCTTTCTCGTTATTGTCTGCTACCCAAGGCTTACTGTATTTACTGGTGCTCCCAAACTTCTCTTCTTGTGTAGGCATAACTTTTTGGGCCCTGGAGGTATTATTATTCCAATGCCATCATATGATTAAGTTATATGTGTGTGTGATGCCGTTGTTGTCATGGTAACCGTGTTTTAAATATAGGTTTCATTACCGTTATTTATCAGCATTTCTAGAGAAGGGAACAACTGGGAGGTATTGAGAATAAATTGATACTGGTATCTAGAGCAAACGGGATAATACATACCATGGCTTTATGACTGCGGTGTGGAGGATCCACTTCTTGGTAACTTCACCCTCGCACACCCGATCATTTCTTCGAAAAATATGAGTATGTGAGCCTATAAAGTTCGCTTAGTTTTTGTAAATTTATCTTTTTTTCATGATGATATAGAACAACAAGAAATGCTGTGGAATATAAGCATGCGAATAATGTTAGAGTGACGTGCATATATCAAGAAAATTTCAGCTTGAGCGGCCCTCGTAGGCCCCCTGTTCTTATACTGTGGACTAACACGAAAGAAACTTTGGTACCTGGGAAAATGATGACGAGTATTGTTTCATTATCTAAAAGTATAAGCAATGGAGCATGTAATGCGAGGTCAGTTACTGAAAGTAATTGGAAATAAGTAACGTCCTCTGCAGAGCAAGCCAATCAGAATCCGGTGCGTTGTGTGGCGGACACAGCGTGTGCGTGGCTGGAATACAATATGGTGTAACTCGCGTAAGATCTATGGCTTTCCATAAGGATCAAAAGGCCCACTTGATTGGCTTACGAAGCTAAGACTTTGGGAATTGACTAGTCCGGTTCTTCAGATCAATAGGGTGTCTTTGACCAGCTGAATCGAGTTACAGGCGTTAACCCTAAATTGATTAACAATGAGACTTCCAAAAACTAAATTTTGTTCGGTAAATTGGAATTTTCAGCCGACTGAGCGTAAATAAGTTGCTTCATACACTTGGAACGCAATTCATAGGGGCAAAGCTAACGCTTCTGCCCGAAATTCATGACCAGTCAAACCTCGACTGCTTAATTTTGCCAGCCTGTCGAACGCGCGCTAAATTTAGGAAGTACGTTGGTAAATGATATGGTAAAATACTCTGTAATTTCATAATCTGTCATATTCTTGACTTGAGTAAGATCTTGTATTCCATCTTTGCTTACTAAAAATATGAGAGAGCATACGAAGCTGTAGCGTTTAAAATTTCTTTAACTGTGAAGTGAAAAAAAAATAGCTACTTAACGTTCGTTTTCACGTACTATATTTCAAAATTACGGATACATGCATTTCTCCAGCCCTTGGTTATCGTGATGTTACTCGTATGAGGAAGCTATCTTGAACAAACGAACTAATTTGCAACGGTACTGATGTACAAACTACCTGCTGTTCCTTCAAAAGTAAGCAAATTTTCCTCATGGGAGAAAAAACGCTGGCTTGTCCGCACGAAATACCGTTTTTTTACACGAAGTGGAAGTGAGTTCTTTCTCTGACTTTCCTCTAAACTTTAGCTGCTGAGTGATGCGTTGATACAGCAAGTGTGGTGTCACTTTTTTATGAGATCTTCCTGGCCAACGTCACCTGCAAAGTTATATTCTACTGACGCATGACGCTTATTTATTTGTATTTGAACTAGTTCATCTGACTGGTGTAGACCGCATACCAGAAAACTACAGAATCTGTAACAGTATTGACTTAACATGAAATTATCGTAATGCCGGGTTCGCACGTCATTCATCTCAATGCGTTCCGTCATCCGCTCATCCGAATGTTTTGTATCATCGTTGTCAGGACAACTTTGTGTACGCCACAAAAACAAAAACTTATTAAAATCGCAACCGTCAAATCGGTCTCCTCTGTCACTCGGCAAGCTACTGATATCTCATCAACTTCTAATAAAATAAAACAGTGAACTTTTCTGCTACTTCTAGGGCACGGTAACACATTCAGACGAGTGGATGAGTGAACGCGTTGATGATATGAATGGCGTGCTAACTCGCCGTTCTAGTGCTAGATGACTTCAGAGCACATTATCTACATGGAAGAAAGGGCTGCCCCAGTTTCCATCTCCACCAGATCACCTACGTAGAAAATTGACCCTCCTTCCATAATCGGACAGACAGAAGTAATGCTTGGTATTCTCGCTCATAGGAGACCCAGTGGTTGAATGCAAGAAATTCCGCGGCAACTTCTAAGGTCCAGTTATCTTAATGGACATTTTAGGGCTCGTGCCGACGGAAATTCCACGAGTTACTTCACAGACTTCGGGCCGTGCTGGTTCCAGTTAATGAAAGGGGCCACAGTTGCGTGACCGACGGCCGCAGGTGTTGTATGGTTGAGTGATGAGGTAATGAGAGGGTGAGCGGCGGGTCCTTCCAGGCCTCCGTGACATACCTGACCAGGGCTGATGGCCGGTGGGGCTTCCATGCTGTGCAATTGGCCTTGCCAGGCTGTGCTGCGGGTCTAGCCTAGCGTCGGTAATATATCTGACTAAGGGTATACTGAACAGCTTCCAGGCTGTGCAGTGAGCCCTGCCAGGGTGTGCTGCGGGACCTGCCAGGTTTCTGTGAAATACCTGATCAGAGGTGATGGTGGAGTTTCCACGCTATGCAGTAGATAAAGGTAAAGTCAACTTAGACCACACCCTCACCTGGGAAACCCACATGCACTGGTTTGTGCTGCGGGTATAGGCCCACTGGCCCCAGATGAGTAAGTGTAGTTCCAGTCGACCTCGGGTCACCAAGAACTGTGGCGCCAATTTGACAGAAAGAACAAATGACCCGAGACCCCCTCCCCCCTCATCTCTGTGGAAGGCAGTTCCGCCACGGCGCCGTACATGCACACACAACTGCCGAGTCAGCACACCAAGATCTCCAAAGAGCTCGCTGCTTGGCTGGGATCGAACGTGCGAGCGATACAAGGTGTTAGATCTGAGAACGGAAGCATGCTGCTGCGCAGCAGGACCTTTCAAGCCTCCGTAACAAACCTAGACAGTGTTAACTGACGACGTCTAGACAACCATTTGAGTTTTATAAAGTGGAGCTTGATATTCTCTTAGCCGATAGCAAGCAGCGGATACATAGTTGCCGCGGTCACTTATTGCTTGGATCGGGTTTTCAGTTCCAGCAACTAACTTCTTTCCTTTCAAGTCTCAACACACTTCCTGTTTTATAGTTTTATCTTCCAGTCAATATTTTGCTAGCCGTCATTCAATGGAGTTTTTTCGGCCCTTCTCTTTCTTTCGTCACACAACGCCTCCACGTACGATGTTCCAGGGCTCCACGTGTCTCTTTGCAATAGAATACCATATGTCTGTTGCATCCTCTCTCTTGTAATGGCTGGGGAATGTCAAATGTACATGTAGTCTTATCGCATCATTATTTTCTCTTAAGTCTTGCCGGCCAGGCAACCCTTTTTGGAGGCTCTCCAGCCTGCTTCCCTTGCAGTTACATACATAAATGCCCCCTCGTTTTCTGCAGCTTTAATATAAAGTTGTCCCAAAAGTTCCTTAACACTTGAGAAAAATTGTATTTTTTTTAAATTTTCAGTGAACGAAAAGTTGAAAGCAAAGTAACCTACTCTGATCAACCGAAAACGCGCTTTGATGCAGCAGGACAATGTTAAGTCGCACGCCGCCAAGAAGACCAAAGACAAGTTTGAAGAACTGGACGGCGTTGATGTTTCACCACATCCACCTTACAGTCCTGACTGTCCTCCAGCAGATTCCAAAAGTCTTGAAAAATGATGGTCTTTATCTTAAGGAATAATTTTTTTTTTATTCTTTGGAGAGTAAAATTTCAATTTCTTGCATGTGTTTGCGAATTTTTGAGACTTCCTAGTATTTAGGCTCAAAATTTTTAAATCAGGGTGCCCGGTATTATGTATGTATACGTTATTCAGCAGGACATACATCGAGTTTATAAAACAAAATTTTTGAACCTAAATGATAAAACTGCATAAAACATTGGAGGTCTCAATAAATTGATTAATTATATCTAGGACTACCTGTATTCGTGCCATCACCATGGAAATGAACAAGACTTGCCTTGATAGCCTGCGTGTTACTCAGCACTCGCAACTAAAAAACTATTTTATTATTCCCCAAGCCCCTCTTGTTTCTAACTCGTCCCACTTTGATGCCGTTTTTAAAGTTTCCTAGAAAATGGCGCTTGGTGCACCGAATGTTTCCCCTGCCTCATATGTGCATGTTTAAGGAGCGATGGTCGAATAGGTCTGACAGATCTGCTGCTATCCCTCTCACCATCTGTGCTACCAGGTAGCTTAACCCTATCTGTACCAGCGATTGCCTCGCACCAAAGCTTCATGCCTTTGGAACACAATAGGGAAAAGCGCCTTGTAGCAAAGTAACTCAGCCTGGTAAAAATTGAGTTAAGTGTCGGCCTCAAGCAATTGATGACTCCAGCTTTCTCTTAAACTTTATTCCGTAGTTTGTCGCTGAAGGTGCACCCAAAGCAATTATTCTTGTCTATAATGACTACGGGCGAGTACGATTGGGTAGTCAACGTCACGCTAAGCCCAATCCATTTGACTTGACTTGTCCGGAAATGCCGACGGAAACCCACTTAGTATATTGAAGCAACTGAAAACTCTATTTCACGGAGTAAGCTTGAGTTCGATTAAGGATCGACGACTGAAGTTGAATCAACGTGTCAAAGCCAGCGCACCTGCCTGGAGTTTTGGACAAGTCCAGTCTAGTGGGCTTGGCTTAGATCGACTTTGAAGACCCAATTGAACGTGTCCTAGACCTGTGTTGCTGAACGTTCATGTACGGGAATTTCATAGTGATTGTATTAGCCATAGACAGGACGGGCCGCTGTAGCAAGGCAAACGCGACGGCTGTATGGGTGACAGTGATGTGTGTGGGTGTGTCTTGCGGAGTCCCATGAGCAATGTCTGTCTATTTAGCTCTAATGCCTCTCACAATAATGCTGCGCTGCGGGCTATGGGTCACCGTGAGGACATGTGATGTCATTCTATGGACAAAATTCTAAGGTTTCGCTATTATGCAAGTCTTCAAGAATGACGCATTTAAGCTGTCGGCATATTAACGCTGTCAATTGTACAACAGCTGAACTCTTTTTCTCCACCATGTTGTTACGGCCGTAACTTGATCCATTACGTTGTTTTTGACTACTTTATGGGGCATTGCAGTTGAAGCTCATTCAAGCGCGTGGGACATGGGCCCGTGTATATCTAACAATATTTTACGGTTCATCGCGCTCGAGACAATATTTGAATTGTGTAAATTTATAGAAATTGAAATACAAACTTCACAGTACTTGAATTTTCGCTCTTCGTGACTGGGTCCTAATTTTTCTTCAGCTCAACCAGTGAACGACATTAAAATCTAGAACTGAATTCTTAGCCGTCCAATAAGCTAAAAATTGTAAATAACTTCGGGGTAGGCTAAAATTCTGTTAGGCACACAATATAACGGACAGAAGGACTTCAAAGGGAACCTAAAATAGTCCAGCAGTGATGCAAGGAAAGGATTTATTATCAAGTTACCAAAACTCGCAGGCACAGGTTGTTATAGTGGCCGACGAGACTTAACTGAAAATTTGGAGATCATTTTTGAAATGCCAAGAACCAACGGATTGCTCATATCGCCCACCATTTCTTATATCGATGCACTTATGTCTCTTGCTAATACACTCATTATTTCCATTACTATTAAACTGTATAGAAAGTTTTATTGACGTTTGCATAAATCTGCCTTAGGACAGTGGGACTTTTTTACATACAGTAGGTATGAATCCAATTCCCAAACTACAACCAAGCAGACTTAGTACCGGTAGTCTATCGCTGAAGTCATGTTCCTTGCGGCCGCGTGCAATGGCATGGTAGTTATGCAGGGTATGTTGTTCGTGTCCTTAGTAAAATATTAGGTCGACCCAGGAACTAAAATCCTATGTCATCTTGTAGGGTGGCAATGCATTGCGTTCTATTGTACAGTTTAGGCTTTCGTCGAGAGGTTGTTGAGAGTTTCTAGCCAGATGCTCTGTGCACTATAAGTCTATAATAATTATTGGCTATCTCCAGCGTAAAGTAGAAGTGCTACTGGCTTCCAGTGCTTGCTTCATCATTCATATCACTTCACGGCCGCCAATGCTATATCTCTGTACTGCTGGCCTGCTGCTAATGCTGTATCACTTCACTGCTTCCAATGATAGATCATTTCCTGGCGGCCAGTGCTTCATCACTTCACCGCTGGCCGAACTCCATCTCTCTATGGCTGCCAGCTCCTCCAACTCACCTTTCAGCTCTGCAGTCTGTTCTGATTGTCTCGCTCAGCATGTATAGCCTACCAAATATGTATCACTAACATTCTCATCAACTGTTTACCTGGCATTTCATAACAGATCGAGCATACCACGAATTTGAGGAGCTTATGTTCTACAAAATGAGACTGTTTATTTCACCTACTAATGCGAAATAAGTTTACTGCAAATATCAAAGAATGCCATAAACAGTTGCTCTACGTAATTACTCTTCAAGCCTTAATATTTTTTGTGAATTTGTTGCGTATAGAAGTTTTAGAAGTACGTACAGCTAGGTCTGCCAGTCAATACTGAATGTAGAAGAATTAAGTCAAATAGCCTAAACAAAGGATGAAAAAGTAATGTTAGAACATGTAAAAATGCGTCTGCGGGACCGTGCAGTCAGGCCCAACTGTGGGACCGAAATTTGTCCAGTCAATGTACGGTGTGGTCTATGTGTGATTGTAACTGTTTTCCTTCGGTGGATTGCGCTTCTAGGCTTTGTAACACAGTTGCTGCGTGGCATTGCGATGCTTGACGGTCTGATTCATCCAGAAGGGATCATTAATTGCTAAAACAAATTCTTTTATTTGAGATGTGTCGTTCAGCAGCAGTAGCACACTATTCGTTACCTATAACGTACAGTATTTGTGCTACCAGTACACGCTATTGGTTATGTCCAGCGTACAGTAATTACTTGTGCTACCAGTACACGCCTTGGTTATGTCCAGCGTACACTAAATACTGTTGCTACCAGTACACACTATCAGTTGACAGCAGCATACAATACTTGTGCTACCAAAAACCAGAGGCATTTAAAACGTCGTGTGTACTCTAGCTACATGACCAGTTGACCACTAGTCTTAATGGACCATCACGTATCCTACCATATGCTTCTGCACCACACTGCACGGTACCATATGGTACCTGCAGCACCACACCGTAGAGCACCACAGCGCACCACTGAGGTATTTACCCTCAGGATAGACAGGCAGGCGAGCATAGCAAAGGCCTGCTGTAAAAACTCCAGTCATTCTCCAGCTAAATTGGGCTGCTGGACTGCCGTGATGGGCTGCTGGACTGCCGTGATGGGCCGCTGGAGTACCATGATGGCTGCTGGACTACCGTAATGGACTGCTGGCCTGCCGTGATGGGCCGCTGGAGTACCATGATGGCTGCTGGACAACCGTGACGAGCTGCTGGACTGCCGTGATGGGCTGCTGGCCTGCCGTGATGGGCCGCTGGACTGCCGTGATGAGCTGCTGGACAACCGTGATGGGCTGCTACGCCTCAAAAAAAAAATTGTGGTACAAGAGGTGTCCTTCATGAAACCCTCTAAACCTATAACGCTTGCAGGTTTGTAACAACAAATATATTTCTATAAAAAGTTGAACTGTAACTCGGTCGTCGGCGCTTCAGTTTGAATGTCTCCGGTTCGATTCTCAATTCGGCGCTTCGTGTTTGTTGCCCCTGCGCCCACAGAACGCAAGCGGTGCGTTCGTACTCTGCGCTGCGTACATGCTCAACAGACTGTCCAGTACACACACACACTCACACACACTCGCAGCCAAGGTGCAGACAGCGTGACGTCACTAGAGGGTGAAAGAAAGTGGGCAGTGGCAACACTGCCCGCAGCCTCTACATCACGTCTGCAGCTCTGTGCGTACCGCTGGTGCTGCAGCTGCACTTCATTCTGCAGTGTAGCTGTTAAGTTCAGGACCAACATTCTTAACCCTTTAACACTTTATCTCATGGCGTGTCTTTCAAGAAGCGTTGTTAATTTGTGCTTTCTCTGCGAATAAGGCAACCCCGAATAATAAAATGATGCATTACGTCCTAACGAAAAGCATGTCTTGTTCTCGTTTCTAGAAATTAAGTTTCATTGTGCTGCAACACAGCGTACCCATGTCTAGTCGTAACGTAATAATTTTATGGTTTCAGATAAAGATTGTTTGAGGGTATCACATTCTCTAATGATTTTAGCAATGATTACATCCAGAACTAGAGCACTCTGAGAGCGCATACCTCCGCCAAGTGAGCCAACGGTAGCAAAAATTCAAATTGGCTCTGAAACCATAATTTTCTTTGCATAAACTCCAAAATTTGATAATTTG
>LQNS02277602.1:21439143-21458957 GCA_001587735.2 Parhyale hawaiensis | reverse complement strand
GAAAATGGGGTAGCTTGGCTCTGGCCGGGGGGGGGGTGGGCTCGAGTTGGGGAGGGGGCCTGTCACCGAGGCGAATGCCCCCCCCACGAGAAGGGGCTAGATCCGCCAGTGCACATGTTAGATATTTACCTCCGCCAAGGAGATTATGTATTCGTCGGGTTTGTCTCTCTGTCTGTCTATTTGTCTATATATATATCTACCACCAAGATAACTCAAAAAGTTGAGGACGAATTTTGACGAAATATACATGAGATGTTAGGTATATTACGAAGAGTAATTGACCAAATTTTTGTGATGCTCTGTTTGTTCGTTGTTTTTTTTTTTTTAATTTTGTGCCTGTTAGCACAATACCTCAAACATGTATGAATGGATCTTTATGAAATTTATAGCAGTTGTTAGTAATGTTAAAAGATATAAATAATTAAATTATGGTGATGATCGGCTGGTCCGTTTGTGTGTTTGACTTATGTTTTTCATAACGTTTCTTAGCAGCATAACTCAAAAAAGTTAAGAACGGATCTCCTAGAAAATTACAGAAAGTCTTAATAATACCTAAAGGCACAAATGATGAGACTTTGGTGTTAATACAAAGAATATCATGGTCTCTGAGCCAATTTGAATTTTTCGTAACCGTTGCCTTGCTTGGTGGAGGTATGCGCTCTCAGAGTGCTCTTGTTTCTACTATTTCGACTATAACGTGGGAGCTACTTTGGTCATTTATGAATTGAGGAGCTATCATCATACTGCCCTAGTTTCAGGATACAGTGGTAAAAGAGGTGTCACATTATACCAGCTTTTCTTTGCATAAATTATCATTTGAAGCTTCGGCAATCAGGTATTCATTATTGACTTTACAATGTTCAATAATTATGAACATGTTGTACCGCTCACTTTCGCGCCGAACCCTAAAGATTCAAATTAGCACCTTTTTTGTTCCATGACCGTGTACTGTAGATTTGCAGCATGAATGTTCTTTATTGGCAAAGTAAAGAAACATGGAAAATTATGGAGAAACGCTATGGCATGGGAAAGAGACGAGATGGGAACACTGGATACACATAGTAATTCAAATATATATACACGCCAGGATGGAATGATAGATATACGTTATTGTAATTAATGTGTTATGCTAGTCATAATAATCACTAATTGCTATTTTTTTTACTGTGATGCAGTTATTCGTGGCAACATTTTCACAAATCACGTCTCTGTTTTTTTTTTTTTTTTTTGCCCTCTTCCTCCCGTTCAAGTTTTTCCATATTGTCTCTTCCACTACAGAACGTTTAGCGATTCCAAATCTATGTCAGTAAAAAAAACCTTACTTGCACTAGTACTGCGCATCCCCTATTTTATTATTTCCGATAAAGTGCAACTACGCTGAAAAGAAAACTTTTACTGCGAGCTGGCGTCCGAGTTCGGGAACGGATCACTACCTACCACGCGTTGGAGTTCCCTTCTCTTCTTTATCCATACCTACTGTAGTGCTGTTGGGTCACGTGCGCAAACACTATATTTTTTTCTGAACCCTTCAACGATTTTTGCAAAACTATTTCATTTTCTTACAACATAGTAAAATAACCTGAGCTGGAGGTGGGCACAATGTTGGAATGTTGGTTGAATGTCGGAGCCTTCCCGGCCGATACTGGATCAGCGCTTTACCGCCATGCGCTAAGATATGGGTGCTTATATACTTTGTCCAGCAGTGATGGGGCACCATTGGCCTACTAGTAAGAAACGCTGTATGAAGTACTGTCAGTTTAATCTATGTATTATGTTATTATAGGTGTTAGGAAATTAATCAAATTTCTGTTGTATGAAAAATTATTTTTTAAGTTAATAAGATTGGACCACAATATTGGGCGAATAATAATTTCCAGCATTGATCCAACGCTAAGCGACCTCCTACATAGAAACGACGACGCGTTGAACTAATTATGAATAAACACTCATATATCACTGAAGATTGCAAATACTATGATAAAAACTAATCTTATTTATAGAAAAGTCACCATTAAATGAAGCCCAGAAAATTTTACAGAGAAGCCAGTTCACTATCGTTAACGTCATGAATTTACATTTAGCTCAGAATTTTTGGGCTTCACGATATTGAGAAGAATCCTTGATGCTAAATCAATACATACCATTAATTCAGTAGTATTCCACTGTTGTGTATGTAAGATAATCAACTGCCGCGTTGGTTGAACATTCATCGGCAGTGTTGGCCCTAGGATGACAAAAAGAGCATTGGATCGACTTGCCAAACATGTACAGAAGGCCAATGTTGGGATGCAACTTTGCATGGTCAGACCAAGAACCGAGGTTCAGTGTTACCTGGGTTGTAACTTGTAGATGTACAAAATCTTCCCATAGCTGTAGTTCTACACCCACGACAGATTAGATAGCTGGCAGTAAATGAGCCACAGGCTCATTCCCAAAGATTTCGAGAAGCCAGGACCCACACTCAGGCCTTCTATAAGTTAGTGCCATTATGTCAAATTCAATTAGAGATTTGAGAAAGAAAAGAAGACGAAGAGATAGACTGAGCTGAGAAATGGATGGTGCGGGCACGATTAATTGCTGCAGATCCGCTGAGCTCGGAGGCGTTAAGTTAATTAGTTAAGTTAGTTAGTTAACTAGTGGGAGACGAGCAATAACTTTACAAAAAAAAAATTGTTCCTCTCCTGTAGCAAGAGGAAATACAATTTCATGCAATATCTTTTCACAAGGGTATTATGCGTATCTTGTGTCAATCTCTATATAGTTTTATTATATAAGTACAAATGTGCGTGTAGTAGAACACGTAATAATTATTTTTTTTTACTGCTGTAGAGGCGCCATGCGTATTGGTGCAGTGATTTGGATAGTGTAAGCATTTTTCCTATATTATAGCGAGCAGACAGCTGTACTTCACTTCATGATCATAGGATAGCACTTACAAGAACTACAGGAGAACTCCTGCTGTGTCAAAGGCTGGCGACATACCAAACTAGAGCACTCAGAGAGCGCATACTTCCGCCAAGCGAGGCAACGGTAGCAAAAAATTCAAATTGGCTTTGAAACCATAAATTTTTTTGGTATAAACTCCAAAATCATTTGTGTCTTTTGATAGTAATAACAGCTTGTGCAATTTTTTTGAAGATCCGTTCATAACTTTTTGCGTTATACTGCTAACAAACGTTATGACAAACATACAAACGAACGAACCGATCTGCACCAAAATTTATTCACTTATGTCTTTTAACATTACTAACAACCCCTATAAATTTCATAAAGATTCATTGATTATTTTTTGAGTTATTGTGCTAACAAGCATAAAATTAAACATAGTGACAAACAAACGGGCATACGGATCATTACCAAAATTTGGTCATATACTCTTTGTTATATACTTAACAACTCATGTTAATTTCATCAAAATCCACCCATAACTTTCTGAGTTATAGCATTGAGAAAAATGAGTCAGACAAACAAACAAACAAACGGATAGATATATCTTCACCAAAAGTTAATCATCTGTTCTTCCTAACATACCTAACAGTCCCTGTAAATTTCGTCCAAATCGGTTCATAAGTTTTTGAGTTATCTTGGTGACAGACAGACAAACAAACAGACAAATACACAGACAGACAAACACGACGGAATTAATTAGCAGTATACTTCAAGGGACGATTGCTATGTTAGAAATCGAGTGTGGCTTGCGTCACAATCGGGTTCTAAACGTTCAGCTCAAACACATTACCCTTATGATTTTGGAAAACTCAGGGCTGCTTCACGAGATTCAGTTTTCGGCTAACACAAGTGTAATCGGTTGACGGCCAACACGTGCAACAGGAGCCAAAATTGAAATAAAACAGGCTGTAATTGAGGTCCAGAACAAGTTAAAGCTAATGGGATTATCTTATCTCAGTCTTAGCGTACCAAGAGAAGGTCATTTTTGCGGTATTATATGAGAAGCTCGCCCTAATAAATTTTAACAATTTTTGTCCAAAATACATACATACTGAGCAATTCTAAAACATTTTTCATGTATGACGATTTGCTCACAAATGGATAATTAACGAGTTATTGTCTTCTTACAGAATAATAGGTAAGGTAACATGACTGAGTGCAGTAAGAGGGAGCACATCGAACGAGGATTCTTTGGACAGCGAATGAGGTAAGATATTTTCAGTTTCGTTTCCACTTCAAGACAAAACCTAATCTCACCTAGGGTAATTACCCAATTGCCGAACTGATCCTATTTCCGAACAAAGAACTATTAGGTATTTGATAAGTTTTTGTAATAAACCTATCCAACCGACAAAATAATAGCTGTTTGTTAGGAAATTGGGTTAGTTCTTCAATTGGGTAATTACCGTAATCATACATACGTACATACATAAGTGGGCTCAGGTTAGGTTCGGTTATATTAGCTTAGGTTCTGTTGGGCTAGGTTTAGTTAGGTTTGGTTTGCTTAGGGTACGTTTCATTAGGTTGTGTTTGGTTAAAATTGGCGCTAAGGATAACTTACATGATGAAATTTGCAAAAAAAAAAATCATTCAACTCCCAAACAACACATTCATTTACGACGACATTGGATGCTATATTCTTGCTCAGCGCATCTAAATACCTTTAAAAACGATGAACGACATCTCGAATTTTATTTGTACAAGTATCTGAACATTTACCATTTTTATCATTCACTCCAACAACCAGGAAAAATTAGTAAAACTTAAATCATCAGCTTTAGTCTGTGCTGCAGCTGTTTTGCAGTGAATCCTCGTTTTTTGTTCAAATTCCCTTCCGAAAACATGACAGATAGTGAATGCCCCTAAGCTAGAGTATCATTTTCCATCACAAATGAGCCAAATCTAGATTATTCTTGCTACACACCCAAGTGTGCAACATAAATATGGCGAAAAGCGTTTGTAAGGAAACAGAAGCAATAGAATTTTCGCAAGAAATCAGGCAAATCAAATTGAACCCTTCCACAAACCTAAATTTATGTATAGAATAAATGTGACGAGGACCGACTGTATAAATGGTGAAGCAAATACTATCCGTAATGATTTTGCTGATTTAAACTCAGCTAATCTGTTTAAGGAACACGATACATGACAAAGTCATGTTAGAAATGCTAGAAGACACAATTGATCAGCTTTTTGTGTTGATTGGTTGGTTTGTTTGTATGAAAATTGTTTGCGAAAATGTTTTTCAATAGCATAACTCAAAAAGTTATAAACGGAACTTCAACTAATAATCAAGTTTTGGTGATGCTAATTTGAATATTTCATTAACATGTATTGGTTTGCTTGACCGAGGTATATACGCTCTCAGAGTACTCTGGTTATTACCGGAATAATCACTGGAGACTCTCTTGTGTGAGTGATAGGTACTTAGTAATTAGCTGAAGAAGACCTGACGTTTTACTGCGCTCGATTCTGCAGTTGACCTCTGTTTCGTATCCTGAATTTGACAAATGTTAAAAAGGTTACAAGAATTCTTTTATCATTTTCTTTCACACAGTAGTGTATATGTACAATTAAAGGTATTTCTTTCAAGTCAGTGCGTTTTTATTCATTTTAAACAAGCTTATAATTGCAGCTGCTGCTGCCGCTAAATGAATGATAACGCGCTATATCTCGGGGAATATGTATGAGTATTGAAGTTTCTGAAAAAAATTTAATCATAACTGGGAGATTTTCGTTAATACAGTAACATGTTAATTCCATACATTAAAAAAATAACGGTTTGTACTTTTTGCTAACAATATTGTAAATCTATTTGGTTCTACACGCATTGTTACCAATTTTATGAGAATGTGATCCAGTTTGATACGCTCTGTTAACATTGTATGTATGTGTGATCCAGTTTCATATTAGCATTGTTACGAATTCAATCAAAATATAACGTTGTTTAATATATTCTATTCATAGTTTTGTGAATATATGACCAAGTTTGATGTCAGCATTGTTAAGAGTTTAATGAAAATACTAACGTAGCACAACTTCATCAATATTATGGCTGAAGAACTGCAGCTCAGTCCGAATTTCATTTTTCACGCAAGCAGCCTTGAATTTGCTGCAGAATTTAGAGCGACGACTATGTCATAGATACATTTGAAAAGGAAATTTAACTATGTAAACAAAAATTATCGCCAAATTTCAGGGAATGGTAAAAAAAAAACATTAAAACCCGGCAGTGATGAAAAACGTTGTCAAATTAAATGCGAGCTTTCGATTTCTGTTGAAACAATCCTCAAGCAACGACATTAGAGCATACAAAAAACTTCGAGATTACTGCGAGCTAAGTGGCATCATATATTTACAACGAATAAATCAGTAGAACTTGCTGGATAGTTCAATGACTGTCGAAATTTGTGAGTATAGATAGATTCTAGTATACGCAAATCAAAATCCGAGAGCACTGGGCTTAAAATTTTGAATTTTTTTTTTTTGCGTGATTATTTTCTATTGAAGGAATTTTCATGCTACTACCATTTGGATTTTGGAAAAGCTAATTGCTTTCAAGATGATATTCCCTTATGTTGAAATATTATCACCGTCTGTTGTTTCTTCTTATAAACTATATAGGTCGCAGCACATTGTCCACATTGATATTTGTAGATAACGCTGGAACCAATGGAAGGCGGTAAAATGTCTTTAAACTTGAAAATTTTGGGATTTCAAATTTTGAATTAAAAATAACTATAACTTTGACTCATAGATAGAATCTTTTCAGAAAGGCACCAATCTTTCTCTTCAGTAAACAACACGATAGTTCGAAATATGGCAAAGTTAAATTAATTGCTTTGAGTTCAACAGAAGCCATCTTGGGTTTTGAGCTACATAGTTTGGTATTTTACAGAAATTTTGTAAATTAATTTTGTAGGATAGAAGTTTGCTATAAAGTATCCTTTTTGAAAGGGATGTTGAGTACTACAAAGAATGTTACTAGAGTAAATACGAAAAGACGAACAATCAAGCAAGATATCAGATTAATCTCAGTCCCAAACTTGTGCATATTTTCTCTCTAAAACGATTGTTTCTATACGGTACCATTGCATTTGTTATTCTTAATATCTCAGAAGTTTGATTACCTGTTACCTCCAACTTCGGATGTGACAATCTTCAGGTGGTTGCTATCACTGTATTATTACATAAGAATAATCTCTAAACAGCAGGAAAAACGTCATCACCGTATCTACGATAACATACCGGCTTGAGTGCAGCTTGACAACCTTAGAGTCTTCATTTTCCATGATGACATAAAGAGACACTCGCAAGAGCAGGGGCAGAGAGGGTCCCCCATAGCGACATCGTTAGTTTGGGAAAATAGTGTGTTAGTAAACACAAAACGAATATTTTTCACAGCTAACAAATTCAGCTCCTTGAACTGTTTCGTCAAATTCAATGCGGGTTCATTATTACTGGACAATTCATTGGATGAGATACAGTCGGTTTCGTCTAACGAAATGTTGGCTCAAACTTTTTGGTATGTTCTAATTTTGAGTCTGAAATTAAATGGTTCCAGCAAAAATCGAAAGCTTTCATTTATCAATTACGGAGGTTATGTTTTCGTCGGGTTTGTCTATCTGTTGGCTGTCAAAATGTTATAGACGGATTTTGACAAAATTTACAGGGATTGTGAAGTATTTTGGGAGGAACAGATGATTAACTTTTGGTGAAGATCTGTTCATCCGTTAGTCTGTTGGTCTGCCTCATTTTAGCTAATGCCATAACTCAAAAAGTTATGAACTGAATTTAAACGAGTTGTTAGGTATATCACGAAGAGTAAATGATCAGATTTTTGTGGTGATTTGTTAGTTCGTTCGTAAGTTTGTTGCTGTTTTTTATTTTACGCTTGTTAGCACAATATGAATGGACCTTTATAAAATTTATAGGAGTTGTAAGCCATGTTAACAGACATTAATGATTAAATTTTGGTGATGATTGGTTGATCTGTTTGTTAGTTTAACTATTGTTTGTAAGCATGTTTGTTTACTGTATAACTCAAAAAATTATAAACGGACCTTCAAGAATATTAATGAATCTATTAATACTGTTAAAAGGCACAAATAATTAGATTTTGGTGTTGATACAAAGAAAATCATGGTCTCAGAACCAATTTGAAGTTTTCGTTACCGTTGCCTTGCTTGGCAGAGGTATGCGCTTCCAGAGTGCTCCAGTTAAACGATGTTATCATCGTTGCCCTAGTTTTAACTTTCATCATTATGATCCTCTTTCTAGAAAGAAAATCCATTGCAGAAAATAGAGACTTGCTACCTACTAAGATTGTAATCTTCTCATCGCTATTTGTAAATGCTGGTCTGCGTAAGTGTTGGCCTTGTGACATATCTACGGTCGCTCATTCAACTGTCGCAGTGCGGGTCTATCTATAAACCACCCATGCAAGGGGTTGGATGAACACGGTATTGAAACATTATAGAAAACAATATATATACATTATGTACATATATGTTTCAGTCTGAGACGCGTCGTTGAGAATTTAATGAAAATATGATTGGGCTTGATGGTTATTGTTGTCAATGTTCTGAAAAGAACCAGTCTGCCCCACTTTGTTTACACTCATCATAAAGACATGAAGATATGATCCAGTTTAATACATATTGTTAAGAAGATTCTGCTAAAGAGTAATTAGAGCAGATAACTTGCAGTATCTATAGTTCGTTGTGTGCGTGTCTAGGCACAGACATTGGCGCACGCACAGCGACTATTATTATGGTAGTTCGATGGCCCAGCACCCCTCGCTGGAGGGGGTGGAGGAGGAAAGGGAGGGGTTACCGGCCCCCGCAGTAAGGCACCCGTCAGGAGCGCCCGAGGAAGCGTGTAGAGGCGGAGCCCCTCTGGGCGTTGGTGATCCTCGTGATTAGCTGGCAGGGGGCAGTGAGGGGGGGGGGGACCCGCACGGTCGCCCGGGCACACAGCGGGACTGGCCAGACGCAACCTGCTCGTCTTTCGCTGCAACAGGGCACGTTGTGCCGGTGCCACGCCGTACCGTCGCACGCGCATCTTATTAGCGGACGTTCAGCTCGCTGGTCCTCCCTATTACACGAGGAAAGTAGCTAAGCGAAACATCCGTAGAAAAAAGTGAACTGCACGTCTGGTCATATCATAAGGGCGCGACTGCACAGCGTGACTGCAATTTAACAGGGCAACTAATTATGTGCTAGATGTCTGTCTATGGAGAAGAAGAAGCTTATTGAAAAGCATAGGCTGAATCATGCCTAACAGCACTGCATGACTCGGCGCGCTGTTGTTACCGTGGAGTAGTTAAGAGAAAATTTTTCACGCATGCAGAATTTCCAACAGAACAAGTAGTGATTTTCTTCGTAAATTTAGGATAGATTGACGCTGTATAGTTCAGTACGACAACAAATCGTCCAATAGTAAAACAAATTACAGCATGTTCTTCATATTTATAAGCGAGCAGGAAATAATTATGCCATAAACTAGAGTACAATAAAATACCGAGTAAATGGTGTGTATCCTAATTAATTCACATGTCTGTGCCGAACTGGTGGTGCCCCTGCGCTCAGCTGGGACGACGCGTAGCTCCAAAAAAATGTATATATGTAGGTATAAATAAAATAAATTATTATATAAAGAATGAGTAAGGGTGCTGCACAACTCCTTACAAAAGGATTTATAACCCTATCATGATCCATGCGCTTCGGATGCTGACCCCGTTCGTTATAATTACGGATCGCACAAGTCCAAAGAAATAATTAGACAAAACATGTCATTCTCGTAACAATAAGCGAAGTTAAGCGGTGCTGCAGAGCAGCTGTTCCGTGCACCGCACGAGCCGTCTCATAATTCCGAAATATATTACAGGCACAAAGTTCTTGGTTTTTCTACATAACGGAGTTTTAAAATTACAAAATAATCTAAAAGCCCAAGACTGCCCTAACAATTGAATAAAAATTATTTAAATTCGTAAGAAGAAGGCTGACAGTGCCACGGTAAATGCAGATACCAATTACTTAGGGACGCTATACAGCTGTGCTTGAGACTGAAACACTTCTCATTTCTAAAGAGAAAACTGACGGTGCTATTGTGAATGCATATTGCACAGAAATGTCTAGTAATGCTCAGCACCAAGTAACACAACACTTCAAGCAAGTAATGCTCAGCACCAAGCAACACAACACCAAGCAACACTGCAAGCAAGTAATGCTCAGCACCAAGCAACACTGCAAGCAAGTAATGCTCAGCACCAAGCAACACAACACTGCAAGCAAGTAATGCTCAGCACCAAGCAACACAACACCAAGCAACACTGCAAGCAAGTAATGCTCAGCACCACGCAACACTGCAAGCAAGTAATGCTCAGCACCAAGCAACACAACACCAAGCAACACTATATGCAAGCAAGTAATGCTCAGCACCAAGCAGCACAACACCAAGCAACACTACTCTTTGGCTGAGGTGCTTCTCCCCCTTCTTTTTTCTTTCGTCTGCCATTTTTTCTCCTCTCGTTTCCCACTCCTCTATATCCTACTAACATAATGGCAATAGCTCATAGAGGGTCGGGGCGTAAGTTCCGGTGTCTCTTTGAGAATGGCCCTCTTGGTTCGTCTACTGCCGCCTATCTAATCTAATCTAAGCTACAAGCAAGTAATGCTCAGCACCAAGCAACACTATACAAGCACGTAATGCTCAGAACCAAGCACCAAGCAACACTACTTATAGGGAAGCAAGAATCTTTGGCAAATCTACAACCGGCAGTGTAGCACACCATCATGCAACAACACCCAGACAGGCACTGAGCCCCGATCGGATATTGCCCTCTGGCAAAGACGCATACCATACCGTCGCATAAACATTCTTGCTTTCGCTTTGCTGCAGCTGGCTGTAAAAATTTCCCCTAAATTTTTGATATGATGGTTAGATTTTCGTCAATAATACTCTTATATCTGCGGTAATTAGATGACGTAGACGTTAGCTTTTCGACAAGAACATGTATAAATATTTACTATAAGTGGATAAGATGGAGGTGAGAGCTTCCATTTCACACGCGTCCGTTCAGTTGGTGAGTCTTCGATCCGTTTCTGGGTCGAAATGGACCACAGTGCCGGGATGCGTGTTTGGCTCTGTGGATATGCAGACGTTTCAAGGCAGCTGTGAATGGTTTCCGCGTGGTGTTTTCGTGGGGTGTCTTGAAGTTACGTTTTGCTCCTAGGCTCCTGATACCCAGGCGTGTAGTTTTATCAATACTAATAGTAACAATACACTTACAGTGTAGTCAATAACGTTTCAGTAGCTTTGCTGTCTGATTTTGGGGCGCATAAAATAATTCAAACTCTTACTCTGCGACGGTCTCTACAAACATTTGCCTGATGTTACCAGACCTTTTTAGTATGCGTCCACAGCTGAGATAGATCATTATACGTAACAGATAGAATTTCAAATTTTAAAGTTTTTCTCTTACGAATATCTGCTACCCTGAAGCGATGGGAGCTTAATTTCCAGTATCTCCTGGCAAACGAGTTGTAAATTTACAAAAAAGACGAAATTTAAATTTTAAAAAATTCTGCTACGAAGTTCTGGTACAAGTTGTCTGAAGCAGTTCCAAATTTTTTGCTGAGCTGCATTCTTGAGTCACACTTAGCCTTCCAGGTGTTGAAAAAATATTTAAGGAGCCTTCATTAATTTAATTTAATATCTAAAGAAGAAAAATAATTTCCATTAACTTTTACCATATCACTTGACCCTATTTCATTCGTTATCAACACTCTCCATCGATTCAGAAATGTTTTATCTACGAGAAACTAAATTCAGCTTTCGTGTTTCAGAATTACACTAATGCTTCATTATCTCTACGCTATTTTCCTCATACTATTACCACTCACCTGACAGCCAGGGTCTAGTAAGCCAATTTCTTGCCATTGTAACGTCCTATAAAAGTGACCGGCAGAGAGACACGCTGCGTGGTCAAGGATGCTCGTGGGTAACGTTCGCAGTCCGTACTTTTGTGCTGGACCCCTTGATGCTTCTGCAGTTTTGCCTGCGTGTGACAGACGTGTCCCGGTCAAGTACCTCGTATCACTGTCTAAACGGTGACCACTTTATTCGTGGTCACGTTTCTACACGAGCACATGCACGGTCTTTTGATTCGAGAATGTGATTTTCCCTCCTTTAGGAAAGTTGAAGGCAACGTTGCTGCGTTACGTTGCTACATGAACACAAGGACTCTTGGACCGAGAATGTACTTTTTCCTTCCTTAGGGAAGTTAAATGCAATGTTCTGGTTACGTTTCTACATTAGAACATTTATCAGTGTATTCGCAGTGAGAAAGAGCGGGTGAGGAAGAAAATGCTCGAAAGTTATTCGGCTTATTTTACAACCTTCCTACAGGGAGAAATAAATGTATTTTCTTTCTTTCTTTCTTTCATCTTTTGATTAAGTACAGTGAGCTGCACAGGAACGTAGAACCCACATAAGTAGTCTATATTGCAGACGCACACATGTCAAGAGGAGAGTACGTATTATTGCTAAACCGTCGTAATTACGTGATTGACTACGAAGCAGAGCACTGCAATTTGAACATACGTAATAATCGGTATTTTAGGACATTTCATTCCGTAATAAGCAATTGTGTCCACGAAAGTATTTGTATTCTAAAGCACAATTTTTGCTGCAAGGTTATATAGCAAATACACGGAGTTAAGAGAAGTGAAATCGCGATGTAGTAAAGAAAGTGGACGTTACAGCAGGGAACTAATATCTATTTCTTATCCAAATGTCATATACACATGCAACAGCAGCATATGATGCGCACCGGACTTTTGGCGATGCATGAATTTATTGAATAAATAACAATTCCTACTTATGAATAAGAAGGTCATTCCATGGTAGAAAAACAGCACATATGCAGCAAACATAGATGCATGACTGTTGCTAATAATAGCGTACATTGATATAGCAATGAAATCATTGCGCAGAAAAATATTGGAACCCAGCAGCGGCAGGTATAATTATCGAAGAGGTATTATTTTGTAGTGGCATTCATACACGAGAACTTGGGCCTAAGCATTCACAATTTAATGACTGGACTTATTGTGATGATATTCCTGAATTGCAGTATCACACGCAGGTAACTAATAGCCAGTACTGCCTGATGTGAGAAGGACGCGTCGTTCTGCTTTTATTATGTTAGGTAGAAACTCACTGCTGACTGACGCAGCTAATCCAGCAAGAGCGTAAAGGTTACATGTCTGTGTTAAGAGTATTAACGTTGTGGGAGCTGTGAACGTTCCAGCGAGAGGCTCTAACACTATGATTCGCTATACACATCACGAAATAAAGCAGTAATTATAATTTGAGATTTCCCACTGCGAACACAAAATTAGGAAGTTTTTTATAGTTTTTCGCTGAGTTTCATCCCACATGATAGCGACTATTGAAAAGCGCGTCGGTAAACCGTTAGACCGATTTTTTTTACAAGACAATGCGATGACCAACGCAATGTGAAATTACTTAAGAACCTGAAGCTCAGCGTTGGGGCCATTAGTACTGTAGGTTTACGGTACTGCTAGGGATTGGGAACCGAGTTGTCGTGCCAAAAAGACAACGGTTGTTTCCGATATTTGGACACGCAGGCCAACAGGGAGCTTCATCCATGCCTGCCTGCCTGCTGTGGTCTCTGAACACCACCGTGACAAGTACTGCGCGGCTGCCGACGGAAGCAGAAGCTACGAGAACTTGGGACGGGCGTGACAAAGCGTGAAAGAGCATTAATAGCAAATTGTATAAGTGACCTTTGGGCACGATTGTAAACAGCAGAATGACAGAAGTGGTTTTTGCGGTCGTCGAGACAATGGTACCAGGCAACCGAAACTTTTAAAAATTTCCTTGTGGTAATGACTGTTGGAACGAGGCAGTTGCCAGCTCAAGAGAAACCGAAATTCTTCAGAAACATTTGGCGAGCAAGAATGTACTGAAATCGAATGGAAACGTCCACATTGTCTCCTTGTTCAAGAATTTGATTTTGCCTCCTTTAAGCTCTTCAGTACTGTATGTGGTTTTTGCTCCTTGAGGAAAGTGAATGCTTTGTTCCTGTTCACGTTATAGTACACAGGCACACGGTCTTTAGGTCCGAGAACGTGATTTTCGCTCCATTAGGGAATTTTAAAGAAATATTTGGAACCCGTTTCTTCTAGTACGTAAACGTACGATCTCTTACACCTAGAAAGTGATTTGCGCTTGTTCATGAAAACCAAATCAATACCCATGATCATGATACCAAAGCTGATACTGGCATAGGTTGTCCGTGTGGATGCGCTGCTCGTATTCAGGTCGTGAAATTTGCTATGGCCTGTACCGTGAATGTGATATTTGAGTATTCATTTTTAAGAGAGAAGTTGAGCTCGCTTCTTGTTCTTATGTTCCGAAGTTCACTATCGCAGAATTTTTGGCCGCCTTATATACTATTTGACGTATTTAGCTCCAGGGACGGTCAAGAATTTTGTTAGGGTTATATTAAGCATGTGATTTTGATTAGGTGCATTCCAGAAAAATTCATTGGGATCTTCAGGAGTTAAACGCAACTAGATCGACGAGCGAATTGCTGCCACTTAATTGCGGCCAATTCTCCACTTTGAATAAAGGTGGGATGCCCAAAGCATCCAGCCCCTTCTACTCAAAAAGTTTTTATGGAAGTTCTAGTAACCCCTACTATTGTAATACGATGTTCCGATAAAGGTGCTTGCTTGCTGGCTTGCCTGCTTGCTGGCTTGCTACTTACTAACTTACTGATATTACAGGCCGCAAATGGCTGCAGGTCTCTGCAAATGCCCAGCTCAGAGTGTCACCCAATGCCGTCCTAAAAATTAAAAAAAAAGTTGTCAGTTGCGTGAGGCCCACCGCAGGTTCATCTATTTTTCTTTAGCCACCACGAGAAATAATTGCGTCCACTGTCCCTGTGCTGAACGCGCAGGCAAACGCATATCGAGAGTAGCTGGCTCGTCGCGCCACCGATCTGTAAACAAACATGCACGGTGCCAGGATCCAGATAAAATTTTTAACAGAAAGAGCTTTTTTATTACTATTACTTTTATCGAGATTAACTTGTTAACAGATCACGTTTATTAATGGCAGTGCTATAGCTAGTTCCAATATTTAGGTATTTAACGCTTTTCCGACGGATCACCTGTGCTCTTATTGTTGCCGCGCACCTGTGGGTCTTGATACATGCTAGTTAAAACAGTAGTTGAATGAAGACTTGGCGATAGGTGTCAAGCCTTATAGTTTTGGTAATTGCAGGAAATCTGTTTGACTCGGACCAACCGAATGTTTATATTTTACTGCTGATGGATTTAATTTGTTTGTGAATTACTATACCTACCTCAGAAGTTGACGTCGTAGCAACAACGAGATTTTCTCAACAGTTTATTGAACACCAGTATATATAACTAAATATTTCTCTATGCTAATGCAGTTTTTCGTACAGTTATATATTTTTGTATTTCTTGTGATAACCTCAAAAACAATCAAAATGCGAAAATGCTGGTAGCGTAGGTTGAATATTGTGGGAAACTATTACGCTCACCTGAAAATCGACCGGGAAATATTATAGCAGAAGAGTTTACACCTGGTGGCCAACAGAAGGAAGTCTCTTACTTGGATGGATTTCTTGCTTTGCCAATGTTGAGAATGAGGCCATGAGAGCCTCTAATTGAAGCATCTCTGGTACTCAAACCAATCCTGAACCTAGTTTTCTCCCGCCTATGAAAACTTTATTTGCGCTAATTCTTCGTTGAGTTAATAATCGTCAATGAATATTTCCGCTGTCGGAGCAGCTAAATAGCAACAGAAATAGTTATATTTTCCCGGTATGATTTGTGATAATCATGTCATGAAATGAAACTGAACCAGCTAGCCTCATAGGCCTGTCGGCCATCCATCTTGTGCACAAACTGATCCAAATTTTGGATTATTTCTAGTGATACTCCAACACAGCATTGCATGGTACCGACTTGAGGCGTGGGATATGCTGGTAAAAACTTCCTACTTGCAAAAGTTTCTGTGTAAGCAGTATTTTCAAAGATTTGTAGTTTTCAGGAAAAACAGCTCTTTTTTTCTTGATTCTCGAGTACACCAGGTCCGCTGTCCCGCCATATGCAGCTTAGTTCGCAAGTGAAATCTGATTGCCTTCCTCGGTCTAGCAAATTTGTATTAACAAATAAACTACGTTAACATCGAGGCCAGCAAACTAATAAATGATATAATGATAATAATCATAATGATAGTGATACTGACAGTAATGAAAATGTTACCGATGCAACTTTTGATAATTAATCTTGGTAAAGCTGTTTGGAGGCACCGCCAGAGCTATCAGAAACCGGAGCAAAGCGCTGTTCTCAATTCTAAATTCAAGCATCACACCACAACTCACTGTGGTGAAGCAAATGCGAGTGCTGTACAGGGAACGGTGTCAGGTTGTCTCTGCGGGCTACTATTGTCTATTGTGTTTATGAGTTGTGTTGTGGGCTGTGATTTTTCGCGAGGACTCTGGTGTGTAGCGAACTAGTAAACCGTCGGAAGAAGATGTGTAACTTGTACGGTGGCAGGCCGGATAGACGGTAGGAATTGGGTATGTGGAGGAGCATGCAGTGCTGGCACCCAAGATGATGTTACTTTAGAGAGTGTGGGTAGCAGAAAAGGGGAGGAGGGGGGTGGAGGCCCTGCCAGGGGGAGCGGGGGGGGGCAGTATCGGAGGCTGGTAGCGCCAGCAGCAAAAACTCCAAAGGAGAGCAGCCGTGGAATGTGGCCGGACCGCTCACGCCTCACGGTGCTGGACCGGGGCTAGCATGGCCTGCTGGACCGTACTGGACCGGGGCCAGCATGATCTTCTGGACCGTACTGGACCGGAGCCAGCATGATCTACACGACCGTGCTGGACCGGGGCTAGCGTGGGTTGCTAACCATGGTCACGGCCCGCATTACCGTACTGGACCAGAGCAAGCATGGTCTGCTGAACCATATATACTGGACCATTGCTTCATGGACTGTTGGATTGGGGCATCACGGCCTTTTAGACCGAACTGGAGCGTCCAGCACGGCACGCTCGTAAGATCGCTGGACACTCGAGCACTATACATATATATCCTCAGCATATATAACAGCAGCCGCACCTAGGGAGGCACTTGATATAAGATTCTATTGGCGCTTTCGAATCTCACACTGCAATTAAGGTAATCTAATCTCCCAAGCTTTAGCTTCCAAAGAACTTAAATCGTTGGCTTATGAATCGTCACTTTCGCTTGCATTTTAGGCGGTAATCGCAGATCGATTACGGTCAATCCTGTGGAGCAGGATAGACTTTTCTGCCGTATCATACGAATCCATTTGCGATCCCCCTCTGGAATGTTATAAAAGTGGCGTATTGAATGCCTTAACCCTTTAAGGACCACTGGGCCTCACGAGTCCCGTTTCGCAAAATTTAAGTTTCTTAATAAAGAAGGGATCAGTGATTTTTGGACCGATGAGTGCCGCGACTATGAGCCGGTAGTCAGAGGACTACAATTCAAGACTCCAAAAATCTGAGAGAAACGGAAACTTGATCCTTAAGGGGTTAGAGCTAAACGGATTAGAGAATCTCGGCTGATCTTATGCTGTACAAGACGGAGAAGACGCCTTACTGCTTTGTGCACGTGGGCAGCGGGAGCTGGTCACAACCGTGACTGCTCTAGAGCACGTGACCCAATAAGTCCACTCACACGGTTCTGTAAAATAGAGTTGTACAGTGTAGAGATTGATCTTTGCCGGTTAAACTTGCCTTGATTTGGAAATGTTTGTGTTTGCAATTGTGGGAAAGGTAATTCCCCTACACACAGAAAAATGGGTCAGCTGACACCGTAGCTTCTTTGAATAATGTAAAAACTTGAATTCCAACTTATGATTTACTCAGTTTATTTGGGAGGGCAAGTAGGCGATAGCGTTACTTTTCCACCTATATGAAATCAATAAAAAAAGCATTTTCCAGACCGGGAAGGATAGAAAACAATCTTATTTATTTGTTTTCCTTTATTTTTTGTCTACTCAAATATTTCAGACAATCGTGTGCTCCCCAAAAGAATTTGCTCCTGTGTCGAGGCACCCAAAATATATTCACACTGAAAGTTAATTCACACTCGGAATTATTTCCTAATTTTACTGCGACAAATGGGTTTCATTATTCGCGCTGCGCATCATTTGTTGTAACTCTTTCTACATAGTCGCGCTGCGCATCAGTTGTTGTAACTCTTTCTACATAGTCGCGCTGCGCATCAGTTGTTGTAACTCTTTCTACATAGTCGCGCTGCGCATCAGTTGATGGAACACTTTCTACATAGTCTCGCTGCTCATCAGTTGTTGTAACTCTTTCTACATAGTCTCGCTGCGCATCAGTTGATGGAACACTTTCTACATAGTCTCGCTGCGCATCAGTTGATGGAACTCAACGTGCCAATACATGCTGCTCATCATTTGTCCTAAACCTTTTTCTACCTTCGTGCTGCGCATCAGTTATCCCAAAGCTGTTTACATCTTCGTATTGCGCACCAATTGCTGCAACGCTGCCTCCATATTCGTGCTGCAGATCAGCTATGACTATTCTGCCTTCTTTTTTTTCAGAAGTTTTTACTTTGTGGAAAAATAGACATTGAGGTAACAGTGAAGATGTAAGAGTAGAAATCTCATGTACATCTATCAAGTAGTCTACTATGCACTAGAACCTTTTATATAATTGACAAAAACTTCTTTAGCAGCGATATTAACGTCAGTCAGTCAAGTTATTGTAGTAGGAATACGATTGTCAGTCAAGGTAAGGAGAGAGCAATTTCATCCCATGCAATTTATGAAGCGCCTCCCTGCAGCAAAAATAGAACTATGGCTGGCAGCCATGCCAGCTATGGTTATGGCTTGTCAGACAGACTATGGGTATCGTCGGATCGGTAGAGAAATTGCAACTATGACTATTTTACCAAGCATTGTAACGAAAATAGAACAAATGTTTGGAGTGAAAGCAACGCCGTAGAATATTCTGACTAGTAATTCATCAAGGTGTAGCGAAACTGTAGAAATATGGTTTGGAGTGAAGGTATCACAGCAAGAGAAGGAGGAGGAGGAGGACGGGGAGATGTAGGGGAGGCTGGCCAGACTACAGTACGTGGCAAGACTACATAATGCAGGCCTGTACAGCCTCTCAGTGCAGGTCGAGCGTAGCAAAGTACACGGCCTCATGGTGCTTTACAGCTTACAATTATAGGCCAAAGTATATAATGATTAACTGCTCTACTTGATTGTTAGGTAATATATACAATGATACGTAAAATATGCCACATTTACTGCTACGTGCTGAGGTATTGTGGCATAATGCAAAGGTCAAGTAAGGCATAGTCTTATTGATTACTGGTTGGTGAGTTTCGAACATGGTTATGAACTACTGGTGCTATAAAATAGATAGTGCGCTGTTTCACTTGAGTTAGACATGGATTACATCATACTTGACAATCCAGTCGAATTGGGCATTTTGCGAATGAGAACCACAACGATGATAGGACTAAACTTCACTAATTTTTTCTTGTTGAAATACAAACCTTAACTTGAAACAATATCTTCAAGGTGATATATGAAATGTAGTTGCTTGTAAGGAACAAAAATTAATAAGCTTAGCTAACACTGGACAACACAAACAGAATCTATAGAATTGAAAAAGTCGACACGAACTAATAATTAAAACTTGACGTTTCGGGATACTTCTCCCATTTTCAAAAACCTAATAAAATCTTTAATGGATACCTAACAAATTTTTTTTATTTATTTAAGGA
>LQNS02277602.1:21416711-21430956 GCA_001587735.2 Parhyale hawaiensis | reverse complement strand
CCGTTGCAATTACAGTACAACGTGACCCGTTGCAATTACAGTACAACGTGGCCCGTTACAATTACAGTACAACGTGACCCGTTGCAATTACAGTACAACGTGACCCGTTGCAATTACAGTACAACGTGGCCCGTTGCAATTACAGTACAACGTAACCCGTTGCAATTACAGTACAACGTGACCCGTTGCAATTACAGTAGAACGTGACCCGTTGCAATTACAGTAGAACGTGACCCGTTGCAATTACAGTAGAACGTGACCCGTTGCAATTACAGTACAATGTAACCCGTTGCAATTACAGTACAACGTGACCCGTTGCAATTACAGTAGAACGTGACCCGTTGCAATTACAGTACAACGTGACTCGTTGCAATTACAGTACAATGTAACCCGTTGCAATTACAGTACAACGTGACCCGTTGTAATTACAGTACAACGTGACTCGTTACAATTACCGCACACCGTGATCCGGAGCAATTACCGCACACCGTGATCCGGAGCAATTACCGCACACCGTGATCCGGAGCAATTACCGCACACCGTGATCCGGAGCAATTACCGCACACCGTGNCAATTACAGTACAACGTGACCCGTTGCAATTACAGTACAACGTGACCCGTTGCAATTACCGCACACCGTGATCCGGAGCAATTACCGCACACCGTGATCCGGAGCAATTACCGCACACCGTGATCCGGAGCAATTACCGCACACCGTGATCCGGAGCAATTACCGCACACCGTGATCCTTTTCAATTGTCGTACAAACAGCTTAGTCTCCAACGCAATATATTAGGGGAAAATTGCATAACACCTGCTATTACTATACACTTTCTGCCTCAGTCGCAGAAAAGTTCTGTGCGTCCAGCCGTGCCCAAACCATGTCAGAGCCACTGCTAGCTTTTTCAGCTGCGACTTCAAAGAGAGCTTATGATAAGTAAAAAGTACCGTGCAGCAGAACATCTCAGATAGAATCCCTGTTTTTTCAATAAGACTCTTGGAAGCATGTGTCATCAGCCTTCATTGTTTCGCACATCGACTAAACAGTCTCCCTATCCGCTTTGAAATTTATGGCTAATTTTTATCGTTAAGGTTATCGATTAATTTCGGTGCTCAATTTAGTGTATAATGTCTGCATGCATTTCTCAAAACAAGAGTTGAATTTTCCCCTCTCGAAGTTTATTAATAAATATAATAAGAATACCATACAGTAGTTACCGACGTGTATTTTTGTATCTGTTTACATACAGTAGCTGAGGAAGAGCAAGACGCGCATCGTGGGTACATCAATATTTCTTCAACTGCTTCTCATCGTATTCTACAACATACAGTGTTTATACGCATTTATAATTTTCTGGTATCACTGTAATGGAAAAAATGAAAATAGTGCCAAATTGTAAATTTTGCAAATTACGGAATCCTTAAGATGGATTGACTTTCTTGCTTTGCGATACTTGAATCCTAAGCATTAAAGACGTCGGAACTATCTTCTAACGGTAGCAGAGATATATCGCTTTACTTCCTCTGCTCTCTTGATACGCAAAGAAAGGTAGAAAATCAGAGAAGGAAAACGGGAAGACATTCAGAGGAGTAGAGCCGTAAAGAAGAGCGTAAAAATCGAAAGAATTTCGTTCAATTTATTATATTCTGCCGACATTTCTTGACGGCGTAAATCATGTATTTACTGTTTGCTCAATCAGCTAATGTACAGACAACAAAGTTAAGTCTACACTGCAGGCAACCCTTATATTATTTATTTGACGCTTGTCTTTCTGCATGACACTATTTGGCACGTACTACACACAAGGTAAGGTACGTTTAAATATATATAATTTTGTGGGAGGGACGAGCCCTCATCTTTAAATGGGTGTTCGGAATGCAACTTAGAAGATACTAAATACAAACGAAACGTAAGAGGTTTTAAAAATGTTTGGTCTTGCTGAAGTATTTGGGCTACCCGACAGAATGTGTCATTGGTAAGGTCAGGTTAGGTTAGAACAGGTCAAGGGCGTGTTCGATTGGGAGCTGAAATTATGCCGTTGAGGCTTTACTTGTCCGGAACTCCAAACGTAAGCTCTGGTTGTGCCACTTTCAATCGACCGGGACGTGTTAGAAACAAAGCGATTTCGTTGAGGCGGCTGAAAACTCGATTTTTAGGAACAGCAGTTGAGTGCACATCTGGAAATCTCACGTGTAACCGAGGAAGAGTTAATGCGTAAAACTGAGCTCACTGGGCCGAAGCCAGCGCACCTGCCTCAAGTTTCGAACGAGACAAGCCTCGAAGGCTTAATTTTGACTCCCAGTCGAACACGCCCTTGGTTCATTAAGAATAGGTTAGGATAGGATAGCACAAGTTAAGTTAGTTTTGTTCGGTGACAATAGATGGCTAACCTAACTTATACGCACTGGACGGCCACCGAGCGTTATTTTCTCTCTTTATATAGTATTTACGCACGATCGGTCCTCCTATACTTCGTGTAAATCTTAACGTGCCTCATATCTTTTATTTTTTCTACGATTATCCTATTCCACGAAATACCTAGCAGCGAGAGGTGCAGCTCTAATGAGGCCAACGTGCATTTATTTATGTCTTTTGTATCCCCTTCCTGTGTAGCTGCGTAGAGACAGGCGGAAGTTTGACTCTGAAATCTAACGCAGAAGTTGATGAAACAAGCAACGTGTAGAATCCATGGTCCGTATGAAGAAGACTATAGCTATAACCGTCAAGATTCGTCTTGCTGCCCTAGCTGCGAAGAAAGCATAGATAGGGTTATCCAGGAGATTCGGATGGCACATTTTTCCGAAAGTCTCGGTTTAATTCAATAGAATAACTTCCATTCGCGGCTCTTCCCCGTAGATTTTTTTAAAATATGCCCTTGAATCATTTGCTCAAAGAATATTTATCAGAAAAGTAGTCTAGTCACATTTTGGTGAGGAGTTTTCGATTTTAGCAGGTTCACATAGAGACCGGTTTGGCTGCATTAACCAAAATTTAGTTGAGATAACCAAACTATTGGTTTGACTATCAGATAATTAAATTTTTAGCTGATATTACTAATAGATTTGGCTAAATATTTTTGGTTATATTACCCAATTTTGTGGTAATATTTAATAAAAAATTTTGGTACTTGACTGGAATTATTTATTTTTACTAATTAAAAAATAGCGTTTGGTAACTGATACTTATATAAGGTCACTATATTAGCAAATACATCAAGTAATATCACTGAGAGAAATTTTGATGCACTAACTTGCATCAAAATTACTTGCATGTTTAACCCAAAATTGAAACGCGCAAGTGCCTCATAAATATGCTAAGTGCAATTACACCTAACGAATTATTCCTTTCGCCTGAATTGTAGAATTTAGATGTTCAACTATTGAAGGAAAGGAGACGCCAGCGCTGTGAGAATCCTAGAATCGAAGTCAGCCAGGGGGGAGGGATTCTTCATGCCTCCGCACCACGGACTTCATGCCCTGTTTTGCACACAACCAGGGGCATATCATCAAAATTTTAGAATAATAATAAGGCATAATGAAATCTACTGTACATTTGGTTTATCCAGTGTATGCGAGACAATGAATGATTATTATTATACTAATAGTAAAGTGAGCTAAAGTGCATCATGATGATGCATACAGGGCCTTATGATGCACTTGGCACGTTGATGATGCACTTATATATTTCGGTTTTGAGACAAAGTCCATGATGCACCAAGATGCATCAAAAACAGGTAAAATTGATTCACCTGAAAAGACGAAACGTTCAATTACAATAGAAACCTGCGTGTTGGTATGTAACCGCGTCTCATTTCGCACGTATAACGAAACTACAGAGCATTTGTTTATCTTATCTTTGTAGAAATATGTTTTTCAGACTGAATATGTTTTTCTCTCTACGGCGATGACACACCAAACTCCGCCATGAAACACCTACTTGCATCCTGATGCTTTTCTGGGCAACACCTACGTGCATCAAAATTTCTCTCAGCGTAGTGAACAAATAAAAATGTACCATTAACAGCATTTTCTTTTCTTCGATTCTGCTATTATCACTAAAATATTTAGTTACTATAAACAAAACATGTCAACTATAAAACCTTAGTTGTTAATGTTACTTCACGGGTCTCTGTGTGATGAACTATTGTATTACTGTACCCGAATGAATATAATGATCAACCGATGGTACCTTAAACACCCAATATAGGCACCAGTTACAAATTTCAGTGCTGGACCTACAATGACTTGCCTGCTTGGTGAAGTGCAACTGAAGGAGTGACCCGCATTAGGAAAGAAAGGAAGGCGCAGCACTAACAGAAAGTGTCCTCCTGCCGCAACCTGTCCTCGATTGCCACGAATCGGTGTCGTTACCTGCAAATTGGCCGTCTGACCTCATTAATTTCGTTTTACCCGTTGGAATATCGAGTCCGTATTTCATTTTCCTCCAATATTTCCTGATTTGCTCGTGATATCAGCAGAAATATGGCATTCTTTTCATGTCCAAGTCTGTGAACTTCGTAATATCAATAGCAGTATGTCATATTTCTGATGTCAGGGTCTCAAAATTATACACACTGTCAAGAGGAACGTGCTATATACGTGTGTTATACGTGAGTTTTACTTGATCACTCGTTATGTCGACAGGAAGAGGCACTGATGACGATATTAACGCTTTCACGCACTGCTAATCAAAGCAGTGCATTACAATATTGCTCATATGCAACGTTAGTCTGCATTAACTAAAAAAATTTGATCCTATATTACTGTAGGAAGAAAGAATTTTTTACTGAGACTTCTGTTGTGAGAAGTAAGTGAGATCGTCTATTTGAATCATGGACTAGTTACTTCACCATGTCTTCGTATTAATCATCAACATTTTGGCATTCGGGAAGAACTGGGAATCTCTTTAGCATGACCGGTTTGCGATGGGAGGGGCGGGCGCACTGCTGAATTGCGACTCCTCGTGTTTTCCTGTATATCAACAGTAAGATTCCAAGTATAATTCTTTTCCTTTACTTAAATATTGAAGCAAAACCATATGCCGACTTGAAGGCAATAGCGGGTGAATACGGTGTGTTGCAATTATGCTCCTCCTCCAGGGAAGCCTCAGCATCTTGTCACAAACAAATTGGTTTTATCTGCAGACTAAGACTGCATATGGTACTTGCATTGAGCTCCGAAAACTTCAACGTCCCTTGAGAAACGCCTTCTGCGATGGTGATGCCCCTTGACCATGCTACCTAATAGAAAATCTTCATGCACTCTGTCGTACTACAGGTTAATAACTTTCAGGTCCCATAGGCGCTCGCGGCTGCAGTCGACTACAGATTGTCCGAACGGTGGCGTTACAGACGGAAGAATCAAATGACAACCGCAACCTTCAAGTGTCTTCATTGCTGGTAAGGTCACTCTCTCGCAGTGATCCTGACTGTTATAAAACCGCTGACGCTGCATCGCAAGACTTCAACTGCCTGGCCGAGCAGCGAACCTTGTACCTGTAGACAACAAGCGCAGCACTCTACGAGTAATTTCCATGTCTCTGAGAGTAGCTATCGACTGACAAATCGCTAAGTGCCTAATTGCATTTTTTTTAGAAAATCTCGGCCCCCTCAGACATTTGAGTTTTTTGTTGCTTACTTCTAAACGTGAGATTGCAGCACCTTCTCGCACATAGAAACTAGCGTAAGTGTTACTTTTATGCCGGAGCCACACTATGCAGTCGGACATTCAACGTAATGAACGGATCTTCCCACGTCTTTCATGCTACCGTATCTATGGTACCGTATCTATGCTACCGACCTTCCTCAGTGTGTCGGGACGACGTGAGAGTTGAGCATCCGCTCATAAGTTGAGCTTGCGATTGTACAATGTGGCCTTGGTATAAGTCCCACAATTCACCGTATAATTGTGTTTTTCGAAAACTAAAAGAAGGAACTGCTGCGTAGCACTTCAAGAAAAGCTTGGAAACCCGTGCATGGCGGAACACCACTTACAAGAACAGCGAGACGGAGAAGAAGAGGCGAAAACAGAAAAAATGTCAGTATAGAAGCGTAAATATGGGAAGGCAGCAAAGTGGGTATAGGATGGACAGAAAGTTCGTTGTCCAGAGAGCAGCAGCAGCAGCAGCAGTGGGTGCCTGAGAAGAGTCACGTGTCAGTGGGACGCTAGGGAGCGGCGGGCACGACCGGCCCCTGACGTGACACACATGACAATCGGCGGCTCCTTGTGGCGTCACTCGGCCACCACCATCCGGCCGTTTCTGCGGGACTCCAGACTCGAGGGCTATCGGCCGCCGTTAATGTTATTGCTGCCGTCTTGTTCTGTGGATAAAACAAAGTTCGATTGACATATTTTACAGCATTACCTTTGAAGGTGAAAGATACATAGTACATGGTACCGTAATGGGTGGTTTATTGGTGATGTTAGTGTGCTGCCTCCAGCGTCTTGAGAATGAGTCTTAATTATCTCTAGCAGGGAGAAAATAATTATCTCTAACAGAGGGAAAATCATAATCTTTAGCAGAGAGAAAATAATTATCTGAAGCAGAGGGGAAACACCTTCCGGCTAGCTAGCTAATTTATATTTTATAAGAGATTATAAGCAAACCTGACTGAGTTATGTGAGTAATGAGTAGCACAATTTTTGGATGAGGTGTTAACAGTGAACCTAACCGAGCATGTATAACGTCTATTAGGTTAAGGCTCTACAAAAAAGTTCGAACATATATCAGTCACCGAAACGGTCAACTGCCTCCACTTCCGTGCCTCTGGTTGTGGGACGCTCAAGCAGGAGAGCTCACAGGTACTGGCATGATATAAAAAGTTCTACGTAACACAAAAATAGGGTACTACCCAGACTAAAAGTCAAATGATGAATTTTGAATACAAAAATTGTCTGCCTTTTTTAATATACGATTACAGTCAGTGCTCATTCCAAGCACTGCAATGCCATCTTTTGACCAATTAAAATAAAAAAAAACGTAACCAAATATGGTATACGCAATCGACAGAGAAGAAAAAAAAAGAAAAAACTGTAAGAAGAGAAAGACTCTGCTGGCAGCAGCTCCGAAAGAGCCTGAGCCTGGGCACAGGCTCTTCACTGGGAATGGGCCTGTTTTTTTTCTATATCTGTTGCCAACTATCTGATCCAAGTAGACCAAGACTCTTGGAAGACTGTGTCGTCCGATTTGCTAATGGGCAGCCATATACCTTCAAGTGATGTATCCATCAAAAGCATAAAATGGAAAGCTTTAGCTGGTTTGATGCAACTTGTTGCGCGTTCTCGCAACTTCTGCTTTCATTATTTCAAGCGCCGAACTTCTGCCCATCTTATCCTCATGAGGGAGGAGGAGGAACATGAAATATTCACATACATCTTTAAACTAGAGCATTCTGAGAGCGCATGCCTCTGCCAAGCAAGGCAACGGTAAAGAAAAATTCAAATCGGTTCTGAAACCATAATTTTCTTCGTATCAACACCAACATCTAATCATTTTTGCCTTTTAATATTATACACAGTTCCTGTTATTTTCTTGAAGATCCGTTCATAGCTTTTTGAGCCATGCTGCTAACAAAGATTATAGCAAACATAAGTCAAGCACATGAACGGACCAACCGATCATCACCAAAGTTTAATCATTTATATCTTTTAACATTACTAACAATTCGTGCAAATTTTATAATGATCCATTTATAACTTTTTGAGCTATTGTGCTAACAAGCATAAAATCAAGCACAGCGATAAACGAAAGAACCAACAGAAGATGACAAAAATGAGATCATTTGCTCTTCGTAATATACCTAACAACTCATGTAAATTTAATTAAAATCCGTCCATAACTTCTTGAGTTATGGTACTGATAAAATAAGCAGACAAACACACTATAGCAAACAGAGGAACGGATTTTCTCCAAAAGTTGATCATCTATTACTGTTAACATGCCTAACAATCCCTGTAAACTTCGTAACGATCCGTTCGTAACTTTTTGGGTAATCTTGGTGTCAGACAAACATGAAGACACACACAGCCAAACATGACAAAAACATAACTTCCTTGGCGGAGGTAATATGAATACAGACAAATGTAAAAATAGATAAATTATTATTAACTACGTTAATTATGCATCGACAGTACAAATGACTTCTACAGTATTATATTGTCTCGCGCAGGGACGGTTATGACCTAGCAGGTGATGAAAAATTAATCTTCATTACGTCATCATGCGGGCGCTCGATCGAATTCCGATTTTTTCTCTGAAAATTTTTGCTTTAACGAGCACAACAAACCGTGGCCAATGGGAAGCGTTCACGTTCTTAATGATAATTTGCCTACCTTTATTCCAATTTTATGCGATTATACAAATGACATTACTGAATAGTTCCTCACTGGCCGCCCCATTGAAAGCAATACAAACTATCCATTTAAATCATTTCGACATTTCCATAATAATGTTCCGCATGCCTACAGATATCCATTAATTATAATTTTGAGCTGTATCTCTTGCACTATGCAGTACGTGCAAAAAGGTACGTGAATATGGCCGGCTGAATGCGTACCATGCCTACCAGGTCTGATATGTAATTTATTTAGATATACTTGCAGGCCTTTCAGTCTCTGCTATTCGTACAAAGTCATATATGTGTGTGAATAGGAAACGATCATCCAATGCTATTCCTACCAGACCCGTTGTTTTTATGGTTGGCCGAACACATCTTATTCCTGCGGAGCTCCATACTTATGTGAAAGTGTGGTTTTGACCCATGCTAAGTAGGTCGGACCATATCGTGCCCAAGTTAATGCACCGTGCATTTTCGGTGAAAAGCTATTCACCAATGTAACTAGAGGCGTGACAGGCTCACGCCTGTGTGACGTATGAACCTAGCAGGGACACCTTTTTTTATCGTCGATTACTCAGCACCTGTTTGTATATCAATGAGTGAGACGGTCCTTGCCACTGTAGTGGAACTGACCCTGGGCTTGTCCACCCTTTCAGCGCACAGCATCTTTGCTACGTGACCTAAGACCAGGTATGTCCGGTGCAGGTCTAGTATGCAGCCTACTTGATATTCAGGTATTATCGAGGTGAGTTTGATGGTGCCACTTGAGAGTTTTTTTTTTTTTTTTGAAGAATAATGTTGCATAGTCAGTATAAGTCTCCGTAACAGAATTTTTGGCAGCTTCAGAAGTTATATCTATGTTACCAAAAACAGATTTTGATGGATCCAAAAATGAGTTAGGGATTGTGAAATATCTTTTGTTTACACCTAAGAGAGCAGCGCAGCCCTTTCCAAATCATTAACTTTTTCCCTTTCTTTAATGCTTTCATGTTCCTATTACTCTTAAAGCAGCGGAATTAAACTGTGCATGTTCTGTTTCTAATTTTTCTCGCTGCATGCCGTTGCTGCATTGATTGCGAAATTGTCCTATGCTTCATGATTCGCACTGTACATTTTTTTTCTTCAGTTAAAATTTCTTACATTGCTTAATATACCCTGCGCGCTGTGTAGAGTTCTGACTCTCAATGTAACACAGCTGACTGTATGGCATTGACGAAATTTTTCCTCTGTATATTACACACGGTGAACGTTATTCCCGTTTTTTTTTTAACTAAACTCTCAGTTTTTTATTACTTGTAGTCTTGTGCTTTGCTCCCTGTTTTCCAGCTTGGTGTTCATTATTCTAGTTTCATCAACCGCACTCAATTTATTTTCAATTTTTTCTGAATTTATTTTCAATTTTTTCTCTATGTTCGAGTTTTTTAATGTCTGCCTGCACAGCCCTTGTTTATGCTGTCACTAGGATAGCACTTTGAAATGAAGATGCTATTACTTGGCCCAACTCTTATTTTCAGTTTCCTGTTCACTGTTGCCCAAACTGTGCAGATGATCAACTTTGACGAGTCAAATTCCTGTACAGCCGCCGTGCATTATGTCTGTACAAGAAGCCTGGTTAACTGAATGAAGTTTGCGCTTATTAGCGATAAAGCCGTTAAAGATGACAAGTGATGTAAATAGAGAACGATAAGCTAAGGCACAGAGACGGCCGTGTTATCTATAGTTGTTCCCAGACCTGCGTGGGTGTGGTCCCGTGGCAACGATTTCCTATTACAGTGCTAGGTTTCGTACCTTGGTACATTTTTTAGTTTTCCAGACAGAGGCCCTCTGGCCGTCTTCTGCCATGACCTGCACCCCTTTTAACTCATAACTAAAAAATGATACTGGGCACTCGCTCCCCATCTGCAGAAGCAATATAATTGTTATGATAATAACAGAAAGAGCCGCAAGATTACCGGCAGTAAAGCAACCAAAAATTCATGCAAGGCCGGCAAAGCAATACATAAGTTATGATACTGCCTCCTTATGGCCGCGCCCTGCTCTGCTTGTCAGGCCGTTACTGTGAATTTGATCCAAGGCTTTAGGATGCGAAAAAGTTCAGCTGCGATTGAACTCGCCCTCATTCCGTGTCACTGCTTCAGGCTATGTACAGTACCGAGGAATCGTCCAGATATCTATCCACTTCTGAGAAACATAAAAATGCATGTTAAGTGTTTTTTAACGAAATGATTTTGTAGTAATATTTAGGAATTTCGCCCTTATATGCAGTGACTTTTTAGAGTTCTGCATGTCTTCAGATGAGGCTTTGAAGTAATATATTCCGGTTCCATTTGCATCTCATAGTAAATTATAGCTCTATCATCAGCTGGAAAACTGAACTGGCTTTCTTCCCAGAAAGTTTGTGTCTGATGTGGCTCCGCCAATTTCTATGGGATCTTGAGTCAAAAAGTTATTTTGCCATATTGAGGGACATTCACACTAGAATATTGTTCCGAAGTGCGTGAGCAAAACCTTGCAGAACGTCGTTCCACCATAAAAGCATTGGTACTTCATAAATTTTATTTCCTGGGGGATATATTCCAACAGACTCTTTCCGTATCAGAATATACATGGGCCTCACTCACCCAGGCGCTGTTCCGAGTGCCTTTTCCTGAGGGGATGTTGCAGCTGGCCACGGTTCCGGGGCTTGTTTGTAGAGTTAGGTAGGTCTTTTGGGTTTCCTCTTCTTTTCCGTGAGGTGGGCTGCCGAATAATAGACAGTAAGCGACCCATCTAATGGGACACCGGTCTGCTCCTAGCTTCGTGGTGGGCCACGGAAGGGACCCTTCGCACGGGTGATTCTTTCTTCAGTCTTGTCTCTCTTCGTCTTTTCGCCGTGTGTGGCGTGGGTGAAGGGACAGTCCTGCCGTATAGAGCTGGAGATGCTCGGTACCTTATTTCCTGCCAGTAGCAGCGGCCTGGCCACTCGAGACCAACGGGGCTCATCTGAGTTCGCGTTAAAGTTGAGACCTTTCGGCAGTGAAGCCCAAATAAACATTTATTGAGATTTCGGCGCCATGCGACGTAGTATTGCTGCCCTGGAAAATCTTCTACTACTACTCCACATATATATTTTTCTTAAAATTTTTTCAAATAGATAAAAATTTAACTTGAAGATAGTGTTAAATTGTGATGAAGCTAAGTTCAATTAAAAGCTTTATTTATTGCAGACCCTCAAACATTATATTCATATTATTCTTCTACTTTGAAAAAAAAAAAATCAGGAATTTTCTCCGAAATTATAGTGATGACATAACTCCCGGACTATGAAATGGTATTAGAGAATGATTGTATAAACTTAAGCGCAATGGAAGCGAGGTTATATAGGTTATAGGTGCCATTGTACCAGCGCCTTCGCGAGCAATATCTGTTCGGGGCTCAGTACCTCTCAGAGTGCTGTCACTTGGAGCTTTACCACAAGGCGGACTGGAATTTTCTGCAATGACTTTAACGTATTTATTTCTGACGACTATGTGGAGTACCCAGCCGTCACGAAAAACGGCAAAGAATTTCCACTGGCACCTTTTCAGTGTTTTTGTTCTTTTTAAGGATTTTTATAAGTACATAAACACATTGCAGGCCTATGGTGCGGTAACATTTTAAATTAAATCAATGATCACAGAGGGAAGTGAAGTATGTATTCTTCACAGCTCAGTCACCACCACCAGCTGAACACTGAGCTCGTAGCCGCACAAATTCTTCTGTCTTCACCATAAATAATTCGACGGCCATGCAGACCAGCAACGCATAAGATAGTTATTGTGATGGTTTAATTATTGCAGGTAATCTAAAACAAGTGGCCTTTTCGTGAATTGATATCTCCGAAGATGAGACGATGTCAATGATTATTCATTCCTTAAGAAAATTTTCACTTCCCTCAAAGCTGTTCTATGATCTCAGCTTCTGAGGCTTCCAAATATACTGTCAGGGCCGAGAACTCATCAGAGTATAAATAATTAATACCTGTCTACGGTAGATAACGCGATGGTTGAATCACCAGAGGTAAATGCTGTAGAGAATGTTAGATTTCTATAATAAACCTAACGTATGTGAGACGCCATGTGAGCGTAATATATTAAATGGACTGATTCTTTACGCCAGGCAGATTGACACGTTAGCGTTGCATTTAACCTTTTGACACATAATGACGCGTGACAATGCGTCCACAATGGGGGCTACATCACCCAAAGAAGGGACTTTCAGCCGTGTAGGTTTTTGTCCCACTTGGTTTGTCCGGAGTGTTTGCATCAAAAGATACAGGTCAGGAAAATTAATGGCATACATACATGGTCACGCCTCCCGGTCAGAGTCCAGGAAAGGACATTAGAGGATGAGTATACACTCATTATGCAGTTATACAGTCTACATCACCAACGGTCAGTTTTACCTTTATGAGTCGGACAATCGACTGCACATGGAAAACAAAATCCGTTGAACTGAGATTAAATTTAAAAAATTATTCTACAGCAAAGGTGCAATGAGTAAATCAACCTAGGTTGTTCTTATGTATAACTGTATAACTCGGTCTGGCTTGTATAAGGTGGGTGAAATTTAGTCCGGTATATAGGCTATATATAATACAGCTTAACCCTCCACCGCACGGCAGAAAGACGCTCTCACTGAAGGAATAGCCTACAGTATGTACTTATTTGCCCGGTTAATGGTTAAAAGATGTTTTACTTATTGCAATGACCAGTGAGTAAAATTTAATAAACTGAACAGCTCTCCCTCAGCCGCTGCGCGCTGCACACAACCGTGCACCAAACAGGACGTTGCACACAAAATGTTTATTAAAATATTACTTTCAGAATCTTTCCGAATTGGCACACAGAATGCAGTTTCTTTACGCTAAAGGCGTAAAAATAACCGATAAATATCTAATGATAAATAAAACATTAACTATGGTGAAACCAGTTTGAAATTTACCTCCACCTAAGAGATAAAGTTTTTATCTGTATTTCTGTTTGTTTGTTTGTTTCTTTGTTTGTTTTCTAGTTTGTTTGTTTGCTTGTTTCGTTGTTTGTTTGTTTGTCTCTGTCACCAAGATAGCTCAAAAAATTATGGACGAATCTTCATGAAATAAATGAAATTTCCATTGGTTGTTTGGTGTATTAAGAGGAACTCATGATAAACGTATAGTGAAGATCAGTTTTCATGTTTGTCAGTAACGTAACCTAAAACGTTATGAACGGATCTATGTAACTTTACAGGAACTGTTAGAGGAATATTCAGTAGTAAAAATTAGTAAATTTTAGTGATGATCTGTCAGCCCGTTCGTGTGTTTGACTATGGATATGCTTGCCTTATGTTTGTCAGAGCATAACTGAAAAAATTATTGACGGATCTTCATGAAAATTACAAGACCTTTTAAAGAATGTTAAGAGGCACTTAATGACCAAATTTTGTATTGATCGAAAAGAAATTCTGGATTCAGAACTAATTCTATATTTTCATTAACATTGCGTAGCTTGGAGGAGGTATGTGCTTCCAAAGTGCTTCTATAGTTAAATATATTCTTTACTTGTTCACATCAAAGAAATTGCAAGCCAAAACTTGATGACATACAACAAATATAGGAGATTAGCTTCAATAATATTCTTATTAATATTTATTCATTAAATTTATAAGTTTAAATTTAGGAAATAATCACAGATAACTTGATAAATACTTAATAATATATGAAAGTTAGCTATAACTATACATAAAGGACTATGGGACTATGACTGGTGGATCAGTCACGAATGCGGTTGTTCGAGGAGCCGATGTTCTCTCAAGACGCAGTGTTAGTGACCGGGTTGAGCAGTTGGAACAAAACGCGCTCAGCTGTACCTTAAAATTGCAAGGTAAAAGAGTCACTGACATTGTCAAAGCAG
>LQNS02277602.1:21393780-21408396 GCA_001587735.2 Parhyale hawaiensis | reverse complement strand
GTACCATCACCATTATCGCAGCCACACCACAGTACCATCACCATTATCGCAGCCACACCACAGTACCATCACCATTATCGCAGCCACACCACAGTACCATCACCATTATCGCAGCCAAACGTCATCACAGCCACGATACGATTGTCACAGATTCAGTGCCATTAAATCGTCATATTGGGATTACCATACCACCACCATTATCTCACCATACTGTACATCATCACAGCCACAACAGTATCGCACAACCGTCATTGCACCCTCATCACCATAGCTGCATCATAACCAAACACCACAACGCCTTCCCATCTTGAGTGTTGAAGCATGTAGCTACCACCACTAATCATCACTAGTGCAGCACCACACCTGCGCCACTCGCCTGTAAAATACTCAAGCTAAAGCAACACTACACCACCACCTTCACAAGACCGTTCATCAGTACCCCCGCACCACCACGTTTCACCACCACTCACACCAACACCACATCACGCATATCTCACCACTCGTCCATCTCAGCAGAACCACCACCACCACCACCAGCAGCAGAAGCAGCTTCAGGGCACCGCCAAATAGACCGCTCTGGTTTAGTACAGAAATTCACAGGAGCGAGCGTGTGTGTATGTGTGTGTAGAGGTCAACGATCGGTCCCGACTGCCCCTGCCACTGCCCCAATCTCGACAACAATGACAACAAAAACAGCAGCGGCAGCTACAGTTGCAAGCCAAATCTGTTAGTTGATGTTTTGAAGTATCAGAAAATTCATTAAAATGAAAAATTAATGTAAATTGACGGTAACTACCAAGCAATCGTATTAGCTGCTAGTCGGTGGGATCGGAAGAATCACCCCTCTATAAAATAAACGTAAAGTTAAATAGAAACAAAAAAAATACTGACTAAAATAGCTAGGATTGTTACGTATTACTTGTCCATATTTTAAATTACAATATAAAGTTGTGCATCAAAATTTAGAAAAATATGAAAAATCTGTTAGTAAAATCGCACAATGCTGAAGCACTGATCAGACGCCATGTATAATTCCTGCAAGATTACCTGTTGCATTTGTTATCACGGTCGTGTTGACAATTATATAAAACACAGTAATATTATTCACATGCTGAACATTTCCAATTTAGGATAATTTGATTAACATATTCATATGCAAAGCTGAAAAATAGACAACTTGCTTTATTTCACTGTAATGCTTCTTTTTCCCGAATCAGAAGTGAAAGGGGAAAACTGAAGCAGGAACATATCCAGAGATTTCATCAGCGGCGGAAGGTCATACAGCAGCCTCAAGTGTACGGGTAAAGTCTTCCATACTGGGCGGCATCTACCGGACAATATTACACCATGCTCCTTATTGCATCGTGATTCATACCAATGAGGCGGGTATAATAAGCTAGAGTCCTCGCGGAAACTCACATCCCGTACCACGGCAAAGCTTGAGTCAGAAGCTGGTACGTACGGAATCCCGAACGAACATTGTTTGCAGGAAGTGGAGACAAATGCCGTCGCCTATAAATATAGTACCACTTGTACTTCGTTACAGCTGGCTGCCATAAAAAAAAGAAAGGTCATCACTGCACGCATGTTGAACACAAACCGATATATTGTCTATTCTTCAAGTTTCCTAAGTAATACGTCTTTTGCATTTTGTATAGACACGAGATGTCTAACTGTATATTGAAAAATTAAAGATGGCAGCGGTTTCCGATGCCAGATGCACGATATCACAGGATATCATGCTTGAGGTCCATCGGTTTCAAGAAAATACACCAGGAAATAAGTCCGCTGAAGGAAATGCAATCGGGAATTCATGAGAGGAAGACAAGGTCTACGATGGTATGTGGATATATGTTTTTTATTGTTTTCTTAATATAAGAAAATTTAACTGAAAAATTAGCTATATTTAACTTGTTAAAAGGAGACGCCCATTCTACTGGATTCACGCATTCGGACATCGCTCTTACGTTATTGCCACCATGGTTGCCATGGTGACTGTGCCTGCCGCAGACAATAATTGAATATTTTAGTGCATTTTCACTTTTGAGAACATTTCATTCAATATTTATGAAAAAGATTTTTTGTCTATCAAATGCGATGCTGTAGACGTAGTTTTTCCGGCAGAGAAAGTTACGTCATTAAATATCAAGGACATCTTCAAAAGCATTTTTTTTTTAAATAGACAAAATTGAGTTGATGCAGCGGCGTTCGTCCGTCTGTCAAGTGCATTATTGTAATTTGTCATGTTACCACGCTGACAGCACGTGCTATTACCAGACAGGGGAAAAACATGGGCCATAGAGCAGTATAGTATATTAGCCCCTCTCTGTGTTTAATCCAACATGTAGTTGTGAGCTGCGCTTCACGTTATAGTACCGTGTTATGCCTTATGAGTACTCTATGAGTACTTATAATTGTTTAGGATTATTATTACTAATGGCCCGTGCCGTCATTGTAAATGACGGCAAAAATTAACACTTCACCAAAACCCCCGCCGTCTCCTATGCTTGTTACTCTTTAGAAGGTTTCTTAAATATAAATTCAGCATTCTGTGTAAGCAATCTATGGTGTAATAAGAGAGCTGTCTGTCCGTCAGTCCGTATGTCCGAAGCCTCATTTTTCCTGTATCTGATACCAAAGAAAAAGATTCCAAGGTACCCAACTTTCCTTTTTGCCTAAAAGGGGCAAGCAGACAGAGTTCTATTTTTCCCCTATCTAATACTGAAGAAAAAGGATTCCAAGGAACCCAACTTTTTTTCGCCGTTTGAAATCTGAATCTTCTCCTATCTTATTCCCATACAGCGTGACAGGAAAGATATAAATATAGTTATACATAATAAATAAATAAAAACACGACGTGAATTTTTATATAGTACTGGCTAGAGTATCCGCGCTGTCACGAATGACAGCGAGAAACTTGTGAAGACTCGTCTTCCTTTCTCATACTTTTGTTACCAATATGCTTCTGAAGGATACGCTACAACGGCGAATATAAATTGTCATAGGAGATAATTGCTCTCTCTTTCAATTTATCTAAGCAGCACACTTTTTCCCCACCTTAGATGGCATGCAGTAAAAACTAACCTTAAATTAGCAAGCACTAAAGCATTACTGAATTTGTTTGAATTCCCCGCCGCCTATCCTAACTACCATGTGATTCACCTTCAGTACATTAACATTTTTCTGTTGAAGAAAAAACTGCTCTGTCAAAGGAGGAAAGAAAGCTGAAAAAAATAATTATTTTGTCTACTGCCCCTGAGAAAAAGTGTCGCTTTGTATGTGGCTTGTTAATCATCTACTGAATTTATACCAGTACGACGTTAACTGGGAGCAGATATCGTTTCGATGTATGGTGTATGGAGAGAGTAATAAACATCAGACTCCATGAAGGCGCTAAGAGAAGCTGTAAATATCTATATTGTTAATATTTCAACGTTGGATGAGTAAGAAGTGCATTCAGTTAAAGGGATAAGTATCCCACTTTCGTCATCTTCTGCAACGCGGTCTAATTTTTGCCTACCGATCTCCATGAAAAAGTAACGTAATTACAAAAGCTGCTACCTGACCTATTTTTCGCCTATTTACTCTATTTCGTTAAGAGCGTGACAAGAAACATACAAATATATAAGCGTATAAATATGTAAATATATAAACACACGACGGTGTTCATTATATTGTTTTGATTATTAATTGGGATGGGGATCCTGACGTTTGTGATAACAAAATTCGAGGCCGCTATTTGGGAGATTACAGAACTTTATTTCTGCCCAGTAGGTTTATGTATTTGCTTACATAATTAGAATTCGTTCCACCAAATATAGGCAGGTTCGATTCACCCTCTTCGATAGATGTAACCTAATCCGATTAGCTTAACTTGGTCAGGTTGCCGGTCATCTCGTACATAATTGGTTTCCGATTAGCCTAACCCTAGAAATTCTATTCAAAGTGCTGACTAGCGTGAAGTTTTGCGGAAATTAATCCTAATCGGATAAGTAATCTTGATCAAAGTACGTAAATCGAACTTGCCATGATCTTAGGTATTGTGATGACTGGTGATTATAGGCAATGTATGTGGGTTCCAGATCCTTCAGAACGTTAAGGATCCGTGCGTTAACCTTCGTCCGGGCTGTTCAAAAAACAAGAATTGGTCTTGTACCGCCTGGACCAAACTTTACAGTCGCACGCTCAACTTGATAAATGGATGTGCGGCTCGTAAGTCGTTCCGATACATAGAGTAAAAGTCACTGGCATAGATACGGTACCGCGAACGAGGGTCTAGCTGCACGTTCGCTCATCAGGTTGAGCGTACGATCGCACAAAGTGGCCCCGGCCTTACGCTCATTGAATGGTTAACACTACCTGAACTGAATAAATCCTTCTGTTGCTAGTAGGAATGGCAATGTGTGTAAGAACGCCTAGGAAATACGTCGGTGTGTACCGGGTCAAAGGCTACGGCCGTAAGCGATCTATCTTTTCTATCACAACCATATACTTAGTCCTGTGGCGACTAAGACCGGGGCTCCACCGCCATAACAAGCAATGAATGCAATATGATTTTAGCAGGAGACATCGTGTCCGTGACCGACAGCAATACACGGTGTGTCACGTGATCGTGCTTGCGTCTGTGAGGACAGTAGATTGATGCACCTACAGATGTTACGTTGTTTTATGCAACAAATTCGTTACGTCGCTTGTTGCTTCTATATGGAGTAGCGGCCTAAGAAAAAACACTCAATTTTCGCAAGACTAACTTCAGTTACATCTCTTCGTGGGCCAAGCATTGCCGAGCAAATCCCGTTCCGTTAGTCCTTTCAATGCGGAAACTGAGCATTTGGAACACTTTACGTTAATACAGCGAATGATTGAAAGCCCCGATTTGTTATTTTCTTCCAATTATATTATATTTACTGACTAGATTTACGGTGAGAGAATTTTTTTATTGAATGTTGATTTTATTGAATTTATTTATTTATTTATTATGTATTTTGCATTCACAGAAGATTGTTTCATTGCATGTTTACTGCCCGCTCCCGCTAAGCGAAAGCGAGGATGTATGTAAGCGATAGTACGGCGTGTGTATGTGTGCGTCCACACGTCGAGACCATTAGCTGTACGAGGGCTCTCAATAAATGGTAGTGTTGCTCAGTGAGGTTATGCTGTGCTTTGGGTTATGAGTTTACGTGAGGACTCCGGCATAAAATCAAATTGTAAACAATAAGTGGTAAAAAAAATCGCAGAAGCTATTGAACTGGTTTGAAGAATTAATTAATTTGTGCTTTGGGGGAAGACCACCTCCAAGTCAGTCTGTCACGTAAAAAACATCAAGTTTATAATTTTTGATCAAAATTTGTCAAACCGAAGCAAACAAATCTTTTCACTATAATAATGACTTGAAATTCGCATTTGGCTTCTTGAATTTCGTAAAAGACAAAAAAAAAAAATCATTTTTGATCTACTGACTTGGAAATGGTCAAGACTTCAGCGTTGCAGAGTCAAAGTCGAAGTGAGCCAGGAGTCGGCGTCGTACAGTTGCTTGTCCCAGGAGACGTATTAGCAGTTGGACCATCCGACTCCACAACCTTGATAGAGCTACCGCCCGTTACGTACGATACGGTCGGGCTCGCAGGTCCCCAGGCATGGAAAGGACCTGATTTTGGGAAGCTGTTGTTGGATCCACTTTTTAGACCCCCACCTCAGGTATCCTATCCGGAATCCAACACCAGGAATGTTCCAGCGGTTCCCGACGGTTACACAAAGCAAGTTCCCGTTTTTACTCAGAATAGGAATCGCACAATTACTTTCTTGCACCGGTCCGGAATTGGAATCTTGTTTAGCACCACATGAGTTTATAATGCAGCCCTTATCGTAAACTGGAATGTTGCAGGATGTTAATGAGAGGCTTAGGGGTACAGCTTGTGCTTGCATTCTTGTTATCATTATTATTGTTCTAATTAGAGTCCAGCCTGTACTCGCAGTTAGTTGCTTCTACTGTTTTCCTGCAGTTAGGGCACAGTCTATGCATGTGGTTATTTATTTAATTATTTTTATTTTAATTTGAGTACATATTGTACAAGTTATTTTTTCTTTACTTTTTCGTTATAATTCAAACACCCTCCTGAGCTTCTAGTTATTACCGTGCTTATTGCTATTACTACTACTACTTTTGCTGAAGACAGGACACAGCTTGTGCCTGCTCATTAAGCATTTATTACCTCTGCCAAGGAGGTAATGTTTTTGTCGTGTTTGTCTGTTTACATGTTAGTCTGTCTGTTTGTTTGTCTATTTTTCTGTCTCTTTGTCTGTCACAAGATAACTCAAACAAATTATGAACAGATCTTTATGAAATATTCAGGGATTGTTATTAAGTGGAAATCCGCCCATTCGTTCGTTTGTTTGATTGTTTGTTTGTCTGACTATTTTTTCTCAGTATCATAACTCAAAAAGTTACGAACGGATTTTAATGCAGTTTACATGAATTTTAGGTTTGTTATGAAGAGTAAATGGTCAAATTTTTGTGATGATATATTTGTTCGTTTGTTTGTTGCGGTGTTTCATTTTGTCCCTGTTAGCACAATGACAAAAAAGTTCTGATTGGATCTATATGAAAGTTACAGGGGTTGTTAGTAATGGTAAAAGAGATAGATGATCAAATTTTGGCGATGATTGGTTGGTCCGTTTATGTTATGTGTTTGACTTATGTTTGTCAAAATGTTTGTAAGCACCATAACGCAAAAAGTTACAAACGGATCTTCAAGAAATTTACAGAAATTGGTAATACTATCAAAAGGCATAAATGATTAAATTTTGGTGTTGATAGGAAGAAAATCATGGTTTCAGAACCAATTTCAATCTTTTGTTACCGTTGCCTTGCTTGGCGGAAGTGTGCGCTCTCAGAGTGCTCTCTAGTTTTTTTTTCTTCATTTCTTGCACAGCTTGGGCTCGTAATTTATAATTTTTTTTTATTTATTTTTTCATAATTTAGTGCAGTTATCCTTAAATCATCTGTCAGTATGAACTATTGCATGAGAAGGACAGACACCACAGGTACGCCGCGCTCTTCCGGTCACGTTTGGTACACTGAAGCGTCCTGAGTCCGAACGAGACGTTCCTGCAGTGCAGTGACGTCACTCACCGTGACTTGAACTTACCTCGCTGAATGAAGGTGGAGTTTCCGCAGCACTGTCACGACACGGGATGTGACGATGACGTCATTAGAACTGAAGTTATTCTCTCTCCGGGATTTCAAAATGTTTTTGAACACGATTCCACGGGTCAACGGCGCGGAATTTTGTTGACAAACGGCGTGCAGTTGAAGCTCGATCGCTGCTGAATTTGCTCGCGTAGTGACAACGGCTTATAATTTGTTAAATATTTCATTACAGACATTAATTACCTCCGCCAAGAAGGTCATGTTTTCGTTGTATTTGTCGGTCTGTCTGACTGTCTGTCACCAAGATAACTTAAAAAGTTATGAACCGATTTGGATGAAATTTATAGTGTATGGCGGAACAGATGATTAACTTTTGGTAAAGATATGTCCATCCGTTTGCTTGTTTGTTTGTCTGCCTCATTTTTCTCGATACCATAACTCAAAAAGTTATAGATGGATTTTGATAAAATCAACATGAGTTGTTAGGTATATAACAAAGAGTATATGACCAAATTTTGGTAATGATCCGTTTGTTCGTTCGTTCGTTTATCACTGTTTTTAATTTTATGCTTGTTAGCACAATAACTCAAAAAATAATGAATGGATCTTTATGAAATTCATACTATTTGTTAGTAATGTTGAAATACATAAATGATCAAATTTTGGTGCAGATCGGTTTGATCGTTTGTATGTTTGACTCATGTTTGTCATGACGTTTGTTAACAGTATAACTCAAAATGTTACGAACGGATCTTCAAGAAGATTAAACAAGCTGTTATTAATATAAAAAGGCACAAATGATTGGATTTTGGAGTTTATACAAAGAAAATAATGGTTTCAGAGCCAATTTGAATTTTATGCTACCGTTGCCTCACTTGGCGGAGGTATGCGCTCTCAGAGTGCTCTAGTTGTAAAGTGAATGGGTAAAGTTGGATTTATTCCTATCTAGCTATTGAGCCGTAACTGTGACAGTGAGGTTTTCTGTATGGAGCTCGAAGTCAATTCACCTTCTAACCAATTCTAAGACTAAACAGTGTAACAAAATTTGGCTTAATTATTCCGCCCACTTGCCCGAGTTTCTTGAATTCATTTTACAGTATCATACAGAGCGTACCGATCTTTATATCTTGTAATATTCACGTTGCTGGGGTGCATAACTATCCAAATATGAGAAAACATGTAACATGAACCAAGATACAATGCAATGTAAGCTATTCTAAACAGTTTCATTCTAAACCGTTTTTGAAGTGAAATTTAAGCGCGATGTTTAAAGAAATCCCGTATACTGACAGAAAAAGTGCTTTCAGCGCCATGAATCAGTTATAGAAAGAGTGCACTGAGTGTTGTATTTTTTGGGAAAGCTATCGCACATAATGTGTAAAGCAGCCACGAGTCCAGCAATAAGAGTTGAAATCATCAAATACACTAATGAAAAATGGAAATGTCAAAAATGTGAAAGTCTAGATAAGGTTATCTTCTGACGATGAGAAAATTTAGCAAAGGCGTGTGAATATAGAAGAAAAACAATGAGAAAAGTACTTCAGAAGAGTGCGATTGCTATGTATATTTGGTTTCATGCTGTCTTTACTATCACATACAAGAGAAAAACCTTTACTGGTAAAACAACTGCGACATTCACCGGCAATAATGATTATAGTGTCTAGATAGGTTGTGTTGGGTGACACAGGACGGACATGCTACGACTTGGCATACACGGGCTACGTTAAGCCCGCTGCGTACGAGTTGCAACACGGAAGCGCTTCACGTTCTTGGAACAGATGTTTCTGTGCGCATGATAACGGTTGAATCTATTAAGACACTTCGATTTCTAATATGTACCTACAGTATTGAAACTCGATATTCAAAGAAAGAGTCTAAACCGAGCAAGTGGCCATCGCTGTAGCGAAATAGCTCCAACGGCTCGGAGTTTAATCAGTTTTTGAAAACAATAAAATTGGACAAGTCGAAGCACAGCAGCGTAATGGGGAGGATAGGGAAAACCGTTCCCATGCTTCAACCCTCGTATGCAGTAGACTTGAGGTTAGACGCAGTTTGCAAGGATTAAGGGTTAAGCCCTATTTATGGGGTAGGTTAGGTTGAGGAACTGCATAAGGTCGAAGTAAAGCAAGTTATAATAGCTTAGATCAGGATTACTATATTTTAAAACGTGAAAACATTAACTAACCGTGAAATTTCCACGGACGAGTTCCGCTAGCAGATCCTAAACTGAAATCGTGTCTGAAAGACGTACAAAAGTCATTTAGATCTGAGGTGAATGTTTGATTGTTTATACAGTGCAATTCCTTCAGTAATCAACTTTATATGCAATCTCATTTCCACAAAATTATAATAGTCACAAGTATTCTTGTTGATTTTGTCGAAACTAAAGATATAAATTTATATATATGAAGGCGGTGGCCGTCTTACGCTCTACAGATGTTCAAGTAAAAACGTTTTCCGCGTAAAAAGATATTACTATATTTTTCCCTGTCAGTTTTCCTCGTGCAAAAAAAAACACATGGGCAGACTATTGTACAATTAAATTGACCTTTTAATTTACTGAACCACTAATATGTTACTCATTTTTTTATCTATCTTTTGGGTTTTATTTTAAGAATAAGTGAATACAGCTTCACCTGAATCTGAATGAAGTAACCACATACAGCTGGTTGTCAGGGCCATTCTTTTTTTTTTTTGTTCCACAGTGAAGAAGCGCATGTAAAAATTTGTTATCACATACTGTGGTTAGCTGAAACTAAAAATTCGGCGCATATTAAAAGATCATATAACATTATTAGCGTGAAAGGAGTACCGAGTACATATGTACTCAGTAAAATGCGGTATTTTTCGGACTAACGATAATATTTTGGCGTCAAACTCAAACTAGTTACTCTTGAAACGAACGAAAACTTAAGCTTGCTCGGCAAAATGGGGCTGTTGGCCGTCTCATAAATAAATGGAACTTCAATATAATGTTTTCAAATTAACGCAGGGACCTCCAACAAAGAGTGAGTTGCTCGTAGGGATTGATGTATGGTTGTGTTCACCAGTAGTAAACACAAATTTGTAGCTAGAGAGATCAACTGTGGGCGACGATTGTGGAATTTTAGGTCATCAAAATGACCTTAACTAGGTCAAACTCAATTCTGCCATTTACAAGTGGCCAGTGCTCACATGTGCGTACCTCTTGCTGCTAGATAAATTTCTTGGGTCACCATAAACAGTTTACTATTTGTTTGGGGTCGCTATGTTGATTAAATAAGATTTTGTCAAAGTTTCGCCGATTAACGGTAAGTCCTACTTGGGAGGAATGGACGGTCAAGTACGGTGTGGTCTACGGACTAACTTTTTGAACACGATCTCTACCCGCGACAGGAACGCACCTGCCCGGGGTTCGGACTATGGTATATATAAACTTCATAACCGCTTCCGCTGTGCCAATTAATAGGCGTTAATTATTACCCAATATCGCACACTGCCCATATTCTGGACGGTTTTACCAAACAGAAATCAAAGGTGATTATCTGTTAGTTTTCGATGCCGCCCCTATAGACATCAGATAATTGCCATGCATTTGCGGTATATCGATGGCGCTAATTATACCAGGAATAAAGTTTATTAATAGGTTAACGGGTAAATATTCCCTTAATATACGTACTGCCTTATTAAGCACATACTCTCGAGCTTTTCCACGACATTTTCCCTAAATTTACCGTGAAAATGAATCCATTCTCAATCTGCAGACTTACCCTAAACTTCCCTCGCAATACCGTGTAGATAATCTTCCATCGGCAACATAAATATTCTCCAGTATTTATTGCCACTTCGTGTGAAGACTAAGCATCTGTTGCTAGTTGTTTCCAGGAAATATTCAGTTCTGTTGTAGCTGCTAACAAAAAATCATATGGACACGATAGCTATCACGAGTCGTGTTGGCTGTACTTGCATCTTTCGATAAGAGTTACACTGGTACACTAATTAGGTGACGCATTCAACAGTTACTCTGGTACTAAGATTATTATGCTTATGATGGAAATTGAGTCGTTAATATCGACGGCATAATTCAGAATGATTCCATTCGTGCACGTGCTTCGCTGCTGCTGTTGCTGCATTTGGCAGAGTGGGTCAGAGTAATGGTGAAGTGCAAACTTATACACATGTTTTATTTTCTGTTCTTAATCAAGAGGTAAATTCAGACTTAAATTAGCCCTCTACGGCTAATGAGTAGCAAATTGAAGTCAGCAGGGATTAAAGCGTAAATTTAAGTAAAGCATCTTCCTATATTTGCCATTAAATTTAAAATTAAGTGAAAGAGTCTTATACTGAGCTTGCCTGTAGCAAAAGGAAGTAGAGCAGTTGGTAAAGCGCCTACCTGACAAGTTGTTCCCTTTTCATCTATCTTAAATTTTTACCCAATATCGCATGCTGTTCATTTTGCTAGACGATGTTACCCATTTAAAAAATCATAGGTAATTATCGGGTACTTTTCAATACAGCCCAAATAAACATCGGTTTATTGTCCATGAATTTGCAATAGGGTTATAGCAACGGTGTACGTTTTTAATAGGTATATTGCTACATTATTATGAATATAAAGACGGTTAGTATTCAGCTTTTACTAAATAACGATCGTAATATTGTGTAAAATGTTCCGTATTGATGTTACTATATTTTGATCAATACAATTAAAAGCTGCTATTTGCAGTTACTGTTCAATACAGTTTCCAAATTCCGTATACTGGTATTGTAGCGTTACTCGCAGCACTCAATAAAATAGCAATGGTTCCTGCTCAATTTCTATAAAATAAGAGATGAAAATTTTTGATAGTTTAAATGTGGAGAGGCGTAACACAATTCTCAAGATGGAAAGGGTTCCAATCGATTTCTTTGTATATGAATATGTAATAAATATAATACACTGAACCATAGACCGAACAGCACTTGACTCGTAGGTCCAAGTGGCCTCTGACGCTGGCGGCAAAAATAAGAAAAATGGGACTTTCTCAAGAGCTATTATGAACATGTCCACGCACGGTCATGCAGGCAAGCGTCCAAGTGCGTCCCCGACGTATTCAAGATACCTTCTCCGCCAGAAAAATATTGGGTACCTTGGAATTTTTTCTTCAGTATTAAACAGGGGGAAAAGAATAGCTCTTGAGAAAATCCCATTTTTCCGTTGCCGACTTTTGGCCGCCAGCGTCAGTCAAGTACTATTGCGGTCTATAAATGAATAATCTTTTATTGCTGTGTTACTCGATCTACATACTGTACAGTGTTGGAAGGTAAAAAGATGTAAGCTTTTATCATTTAAAAATTATGTAATAATGGTAATATAGTCATGCAGAGAGTTTCAAAAATGGAGTATTTATTCCTCATGTGTAACTTATCAATCTACCATATAATTATACCCAGTTGTTGGTTGGTTGGTTGATTGGTTGGTTGCTTGCTTGCTGGCTCCCTTAGTTTGTTCTTTTCTCCGTGACGCATCTACTGAACACGGGATGAGATACGATGAAATTTCAGCCATTGGAATTACGAAGGCGAATATAGTTTCTTAAACATATGCTCGACAATTGAAATATGCATATTTTGAAGCCCACTTTGTTTTGAAACTAGCTCGGTACTATTTGATATGATTCTTCTTATGAGCGTGGTAGATGAAAGGCGGTAAATTTGATATTTTTCGATCCTGTCGGGCATGAGATATTTTTCACATACAAATTAGCTGAATTTCTTCGTAGCAGTTCTCATATTGTGCATAGTGAATTTCGCTTATGCTTTCCTTAGCTGACTTTCGTCGAGGCAGTTGAAATTTCACGCTGAGCAGAAACCAAATAGTTTTTTATTAGCACTGCAGCCAAATTTCGATCCTGAAGATTCAACTATCTGCTAGTATTCAGAATCCAGTAAGCTCTGAGTATTTCCGGCGAATTATTTTGATTGAAGTGCGTTTTCTTGGTGCTGCTCAACTTCCGAGAATTTCAAAACTGATATTTGCACCTTTACAAACAAGGGGGAAAGTGTGTTCTCTCAAACTCATGACGGCACAACCTTCGTTTCTTTAATGGAAAATAAGCCTGCAGGAATGAAACATATATTTCACTAAACCCTGTACCGCAAGCAAGACTAATAAAAAGCTTAATTATTAATTATTTCTATCATTTTTGACCGCTGGGTGCTCTAGCAAGCTGTAAAATTTAAAGATTTATTATGCTAGTTAATTTTAAAAAAATGAAGGTATATTTGTTATCGAGCAAGCAAAACGATACACAGGGTTGTTCCCCCTGCTGATACTTAATTTAATACTCAATCATGTGGATATTTAATTTTTTATCACATGCTTACTTGATTCACCGGAGAATAATAATATCTGACACTTCTGGAAGTATAACCGTGACGAATGGACGCGACTCACAACACTGACAGCAACACTGACCTCTTAATTAATTATTGTTTTAGTCGTGAGTCCGCTATGGAGGTGACATCGCCCCTTCGCTAGAGTGGATTCTTGGTAAATAATATTAGGAAGGGAGCGCTTCCAGTTGCAATTCATCAAGTCATTACCATCCAACTACCCGTGCTGCTAATGGCTTCAAAAGAATATGAATACCAAAATTTCAATGCGATGTGGTCAGGAGCTGCCGTGAGTATTTTCCGAACCTCGAACGTATCTTCGATACGGAAAAATTGCTTCCGTGTATGGTCGATATACATTCTTTAAACTGGACATACATGAACTACTGTCCTTAAGTACAATATTTGAAATCTCTTGTTGATACTTTATTGGATTGCATTGTAGAAATGGAGCAAATAGTTTTAATAATTAAACTCCTTGAAATAAAGTGATTTGCCGTATTAAGAACACCGTGATGCTGATCGTAGCATTTGTATACCTGGAGATATCTGTACGTGTCTACTTACTGTTACGATAGCAAAGCCAATTATTCTGTGTCCGCGTTGCCATAGGACACCAAGTTCTCGAAGTGGCAGGTCCCTGTAGTGATTTTCACAGCTACAACTGTACTGCGGGGCCTGTGCTGGCGAAACCTTCCTTGCTGATATCCCTCGTTGGCTGCCTTAGTACTTTATCAGCTGGGAGGGAGGATAGTAATATCAGCTGGGAGGGAGGATAGTAATATCAGCTGGGAGGGAGGATAGTAATATCAGCTGGGAACGAGGATAGTAACATCCGCTGGGAGGGAGGATAGTAATATCAGCTGGGAGAGAAGATAGTAATATCAGCTGGGAGAGAGGATAGTAATATCAGCTGGGAGAGAGGATAGTAACATCCGCTGGGAGGGAGGATAGCAATATCAGCTGGGAGAGAAGATAGTAATATCAGCTGGGAGGGAGGATAGTAATATCAGCTGGGAGGGAGGATAGTAATATCAGCTGGGAGAGAAGATAGTAATATCAGCTGGGAGGGAGGATAGTAATATCAGCTGGGAGGGAGGATAGTAATATCA
>LQNS02277602.1:21335680-21371462 GCA_001587735.2 Parhyale hawaiensis | reverse complement strand
TTCTGACAAACAGTATAGTCCTAAGAACGTCATTCACTGCGACGACAAGTGGTCTCAGAACCTGGTAAGGCGATCCACCCCACAGTACAATTGCCTGTATCAGGTGAGGATAGACGAGAGCATAATACAGCAATGTAAGAGAATAAGATGAAAGGTACTTTCTAACAGCATAAATAGCCCCTCTTGCTTTTTGAATCCTAGAACAAATAGTATTGATGTGTAACGAGTAACTCAATTTGTTATCGATCTCGATCCCTAGATATTTAAATGAAGTTACCCACTGTAATTTACTTTCACTAAAATCAATGTCAGGCAAGACAGGGGGTGGGCGTGATGTAAATAACATCAACTTGGTCTTGGCAGCGTGAGGGGTTAGCCTGTTAACACGCGACCAATGTAATAGTTCTTCTATGAAATTATTGAGTCACCCTATGGCCCGGGAGAATTCTGGATCATTTGTATAAAAAACGGCATCATCTGCAAACAAAATCGTGTTAACAGAGGGAACCAGCTGGTTAATGTAATTTACGTAAAGACTAAACAGAAGCGGTCCCAATACAGACCCCTGGGGAACACCTGTATTTATATTAGCATCGCTCGATGTGCAATAATTTATGATAAGAACTGTTTACGATTGGTAAGATAACTGTCAATGAGGGACAATTCGTTTCCTAGTATATAATGCTAGTATCCATGATACCAAGACTGTGTAGATATTTCTAGCCGTGCCCGGAGATAATAATGACGTCACAACGGCGTCGAAAGGTCGGCATGAGTTGCGCTAAGATGTTGTGTGTCTGTCCTTTGTGGCGTAGGTCGGGGTCAAAAATAAGTTCTTTCATGTCCATGTCCGTAGCTTTGATTTTGCATCAAAATTAATAGCATGGATATGTCTGAAAAAGACTTCAGTCATCCAAGAGACATTATATATAATATAAGATGTTAGTCGCTCTACCTGCTCGGTGGTTACTGTATCAGCATCTATGTATGTTTGTTAATTCCAGGGTCAATCTCTGTCTATCTTATCCCCATACAGGAAGTGAGCACGATATAGCATATAAATAAATGAATGTCTATTCTATGTCATGCATAAAAATACGCATTGGTTTTAATTATAGTGTCTTGATTGATTGTAGGTGCTTGACACACCGTATGTATATCCTGCGGTTAGCAATTATGTCATGGCTGTTATAGTAATTAAACCCAGGCGCTGTAGACCCTTGGATTATTTGCTATTGCGGCAGTGCTGCAGGCAAGCGCCTTCACCTGCCCCCCCCCCCCTCCATACATGTCCCAGGTTCCGTTCCCGATCACCATTGCGATGGCTACTGGCTGAGGCTTTAAATTTGAATCTACACAAAAAGAATATTTCCCTGCTTCAGAAGCTGGTTTAGGTTTTAGCTCCTTCGCGGCTAAGAATCTGTTAGGGTAACTTATAATCTTCTTCCTTATTGTATCTTTTGGAATGTAGTGCCTCCTACTAAAAAGTTATTTCGGCTCCTGTTATACCGCCTGTTCTTTTTACACTGAGAAAATCTCTAACGGTAAGTTTATAATTACCTTTTTTCACATTTCGATACAGAATGGAAAAATGTTAGACTAGCATCTGTCTGTGCAGAACTATGTAACTTTTATCATGTCCTCAATAACAAGTGAGCACTGACTATCCACTGGTGTAAATCAACAGGCCAACTGTCATTTTTCTTTCCATGTTAGCCAATGAAAACCGCAGGGTGCTGCGCTCCCAATATGTTGGGCCCTGCATCCAAATGAGATATTAAATGAGTTTTCTTCTTAAGAAAGAAATTACAGTCCAGAGATTTCTCTCTGTATGTAGTGTTTGCTTTGCATTTGTTCTTTGCTTATTCTCTTCACTTTTAGCTTTCCTTAGACACTTTTTTGCCATCTGATCACATAGCTCATTTTCTATACCTCTTCCCCTTCCCTGACTGTCTCTGAACTTCTCTCTTATGTGGTTTTTTCAATAGCTCGTCCTCTTTTCCTTGTTGCCTCGTATCGGTACACTTAGAGCACAGTTTGTTGTCTTCTATGCTTTATTCGCATATGCTCTGATTTTAACAGCGAGGCGAAAGCGGAGCTTTGCTGGCAACAGTATTGTGTGCGTGTCCACAATCCGACATCAACAATGTCTGTTCAGGGCTAACTGCTCAGTGTATGTCGGAGCGTTGTTACGCGCGGTTGTGCAGTGCTCCGGAGTCTAAGTTTCTTTATTTATATTGTGGTCCTCTCCGCTTGTTTCGTGATATGCACATCGCACTTTTTGTTGACTTCCTCTGTAGGCTGATTTACTTACCTAACCCACTCACACTTCTGGTATATTTTGTAATTCTTTCTTAGGTAGCACATCAATGGGCATAAGTTTTACCGGCCAGACGGATCTGAAAGTTCACTTTCAGATAATGATATTACACTAAAAATCTATCGTTAATGTGCGCTAAAGAGTGTAAATGTGTCATTGATGTGAACAATGCCAACAAAGCAAACTAATCTTATTGGCAGACGTGAGTTTGGGTTTGTTTCAAAAGTAATCTACCGGGGATTAATACCTGAAACAAGAACCAAAATAACGAGGCCTGCGTTCAAGGCTGAAGTTACGAAGAACTCAAAACTAATGAGATTAGCGTATCTCGATGAAACTGTAACAGGTAATGACAAATATGACATAACCAAAAAAAAAAGAAAAGAAGTGTTTCGAAGTATTTTTATGAAAATAATTTAAATCCAAGAGTTTAGCTTGTGTAGGCCGAACATGGGGTGGCGAGATCACATGATGAGTTCTTTTGAGCATTTTTGTGCCTGAAATGCTAAAAAATATTACGACAATGCAGCTCCTATATTTGCTCCTGAAGTACTAAAAATAATTCTGTAATGTATTTCAGTTTTTGCTTGAAGTACTGAAAATGTTGCAAAAATGCTGCTCATTTTTATACCTCAAGTGCTAAAAGTATTGGAACAATGCGGCTCATTTTTATGTCTGAAGTGCTAAAAATCTAAAAATACTCCAACAATGCGGCTTATTTTTGCAAAGTATGATAACAGCTACGCGTAATACAGATAGACCATAGTTATTGCCACTTCGAAAAATGATCATCGGGCACCCACGCAGTTCATTGTTATGAGCTGTGGTTGGAGAGAATAGCTTCAGTTTACCATCTAGTCCAGGCTCTAGTGGGGGGGGGGCGGGTCTGTGTACATTTCTCTTTCACGGCTTTACCATGTATTTTCCTAGTCCATATGATGAGGACATTGAAAAAAATGTTGGGTAGAACTTTCGCAACTGGTACATTTTTGAGGGGGGATATGAGGGGCCCAAAATGACCAATTGTGGATTGATTGTGCTGAAACTTGCTCAGAATATGCATTTTTGAAAAAGAAACATATTTTGTTCACACAACTTTTTAGATTGAGGCCTTAGTTTTTTGGATATTATGTTTATATATAAATATATATTCATATTTTGCAAATTTCAAACGAATAGAACTCGATGAGTTTTCATGCTAGAATAAAAATAATGACAGTTTTGGCATCCTTGAAACTTTCCTAACAAAACTATAGAGCTGGATTCTCCATTTTTGCCCTCATAATATTTTTTGTTACAGTTGAACACTCCATTTTCTATTTCGTTGCCATCACTAACTAAAATATAGGGGAAAAAACAATAAAGGGATTCGGTTTTGAGCTGTGATAAAAATTATTATGAGGGCAAAAATGAAATATCCAAGGAATCCAAAGCTGTCATTGTTTTTATTTTAGCATAACAACTCATTGAGTTCTATTCGTTTAAAATTTCCAAAATATACATAGGTGTGTATTTATATATAAACCACATTATCTCAAAAAATGAGGCCTAAATGAAAACAGTTGTGGGAACAAAATGTGTTTCTTTTCCCAAAATACGCATCCTGAGCAAGTTCCAGACCAATCAGTCCAAAATTGATCCTTTTGCCGTAGCCCCCCCCCCCCACAAAATGTACCAATTGCGAAAGTTCTACCCGACTTTTTTTTAATGCCCTCATCATATGGAATAGGAAAATACATGGTAGAGCCGTGAAAGGGAAATGACACAGACACTCCCTTAGAGCCTGCATGGACTAATCCCTTCAATTGGTGCTTTTGGTTTTATGTACATGTACCAGATATGAGGAGTTAAATGAGCTATTTTTTGGTGGTAAACACCTTCTAAAGAAAGAGAATGGAAGTGGGAAGTGTTAGTAGATCCAAAGTATCTGCTATGCATTCGTATCAGGAATAAGTAGCCAGCCTCAAGATGGCGTTATCGTCAATTTTTATATCTCGAATTTGAATGATTACCAACAAGATACACTGATGTAGAGAAAAATAGTTATTTAGAATGCCAATTTATAGCTTTATAAGAAGAAAAATTTACTGTTTATAGAGTTTCTAGCGGCGTAGATTGGCCGGATCCCGATGACGCCACAGCGCATCCCTACCAGTTCTGCTAATTCCTGTCTGTCTAATCCGTCCTGTTATTATACCCTGCGCTTTTGTCCCTGAAGTGCTAAATATATTACAAAAATGCAACCTTTTTTGTACGTGAAGTTCTTAAAATACTGCTATGGTGCTGAAATACTAGAACCTTGCGGTCCTCCTTTGTGCCTGTGGTGCCTACAAGACAACCATGCGGCTCGCATTTGCCTGTGGTGTTTAAGGTATCAGAATCACCAGCTTCTTTTCGTATTTGTGGAGCTCAAAATATCACTGTAACTGTGCCAACGTTCATTGTTTTGCGTAAGAAATAACCGTTTCGTCCAGTTTATGCCTGCAGCATATAAAACATCACAACAGTAGGCCCAGTTGTGCACCCATGGTACATTATAAGTCACTACATGACTCGGTCATGTCGGGGTCGCAGCAAGGTGTGTAGACAATAGCTGGGTGTGCAATTTCATCAAATTATCGCAGAGAAGTAAGCGACTGGCACAAGTGTATAAGGCAGAGCTGTCAGCACGGAAATGCCAAGCGTGGCCAGACCTGCCACTGATCTCGTGCCTCCTCGTTTGCTTCAGGGAAATTTTGCTCCATCTCGTGCTCGTCTTGGTCCAATATGCAATGTTCGTCTTCTGGTCAGGTTGTTGTCCGAAGAGCGATTTGTTCTTGAAGATCAGAACTGGTCTTCTTCTTCTTCTTCAGTCCTCATCGATCATACGCACTCTACGTAGCGTGTGGTATGCTTCAGATTTTTATTCTTGGAGGTAGTTTTGCAGAGAAATGATTTTCCTGTGTTTTTTATCCTTACCATGTAGTAACGTGGGGTATACTTGCGGTTCAATTTAATTTTTTTCCTAGTAGTTGTGCAGTGGGGTAGTTTCATAAAGAGGCGAACAGTCGACTGACAGTTTTTAGTTCAATCTAAGAAACGTGTTGCTCTATTGGATTTTTTGCAAATTTTCTGCACAGTTGTCTCATTAATATTTTTTGCTTGTCTGTTTGTTTTGCGCTCAAATGCTGTGACCTCAACATTAATTGAGCATGTCGCTTGCAAAGTTCATACCCCATCGTACATTTACATAAGTTATATGACTTTACTTGTCCCACGCGTAGGGCAGTATTCGTAAAATGTGCCATTACAAGCACTTATAATTTGAAAAGGTGGTAATAATATTGATCATTATTACCTTGCATACAGTGAATATAGGTAATGAGGTACTTCATGTCGCCTTCATCCTGGAATATTGAAGATGCGGTATTGTAAAGAATAGAAGTATTCGATGCCGCAAGCGATTTAAGGATCCATCGTGGCACTTCCCCGTTCCTTTTGGTGTTGAAGTGCCCCTTGCGGTGCCAGCCGCCCTGCGTGGTTCCGAGAGTCGGGATCGGGACTGCCGCACTTCATGTAGAGACGCGGCCACTCTGCCACCGAGAGGCCAAAAAACGGCAGGAAGTCAGTGACGCGCAATGTCTACTCTATTTGATTAAAGAAAGCAAAATGTCTGCTCAGCGCCTCCTAATTAATCACATGCACTATGTAAAGTGAATTACAGTCAATGTAAAATATGTGCTGATTAAGAAAGAATTAACTTGTGCTCCCAGTGTATTCTTAATAGCAGTATGTAGCGCATTCATAGACCGCACCAGGTATATGGTTTGCTGTACATGCGGTATCCTATAGCCTTATGTCAAAACAATACCCGATGTCCAATGAAGATTATTCGATAAACAATAAATGTTTTATTAGAGAAGAATCGTAGACACCGTCAATATTTTGGAATTTTTCGTAAATATTCCCTTGCGTAAACTGGCATATCCGTTGTTTCTTCTCCTGCTAGGGTGAGTTCGTTTGGAAATATTGTAGGTATTTTTTAGTGACTGATGGTGATGATACAGGTGCAGCTCGTGGTTCATTGTACAGCGCTGCACAGAACAATGTGTGTTTATAAACCACGAGATAAATACTTACATGAAACTTTGAAACTGTGTACTATATACAATATTGTATATTGTGTACAGTATACAATACAAGGCAATGTTTTAGGTAGTTCGCATAGGCCATATGTTGATACACACATATATTGATTGTGTTTAAACATTTAATGTTGAAGACACTGTTGAAACAAAGTAGTTCGTCGGTGATGCAACTTTCTTATTCATAATGTCAAGCCACACTAAGCGGTCGCACGCTCAACTTATGGACGGAGGGTCAACTAGCACGTCATCCCGATATCACAATGAAGGTCGGTAGCCAAGAAACTCCTGAGTAGCTCTCCAGTTGAACGGCGTGCGAGTTGAGCACCCACTCATAAGCTGAGCGTGCGTTGGTATGATGTGGCTCCGGCATAAGTGTGCGGCGCACATATAGTCAGATTGTCGAAATATTCGAGTCAGTGTCTAAAATTTGTGTGTGGTCTTAAAAAGAAGTTACATTTTAACGTCAAAAAAATTCGGGCAGGCTGCCCAAAAATGTGATCGGAATGTTGTAAAATTCAAAATAATTGTTGAACACTCAAATCGGCAGTCAGAAAATGAACAAAATGTGTAAGATTTTAGTCCGAAAGTAAAAATTCTCAAGTCAGTTGTACATAACATTGGAAGAAATTGTGCTCGCGACGAATTCAGGTCGTTAGTCTCCAAATGCATTAGGCTTTCCAGAGTAAGCGAAATTATTCAGAAATAAATATTATAGTCTCTCGAAAATTGTACTGAAAACTATGGTTCGGTTAACCCTTCATTGAACCAGTCATTATTGCCTTTCCCGTAGAAATAATGTAACATATATGATAAACTATACATTACAATTTGCTCCTGTTATAAACGTCTTTGATCGGCCACAAACCATCCAGCTGTAAAGAAATGGTGTGGTAATGTTCACCTGTGCTGAGTATTTTTTCTTTTTTGCCCCAACGCTTTGCCAAAGAAATTCGTTCGAGTACAATTTGTCCTGGGTCTCTGCAGCATCGTTGTTATTCTCCGAAGGAATGCCATAGAGAAGTTGTTCTATTGTGATATGCTTCTGTTCTCAGTTCTTTAGCCCTCGAAACTTTGGCAAAGCAAGGCGCTTAAGCTTCTGCAAACGCTCTTCTGCTACCGTACAAGCGTTACAGTTTTGGCACAGACAATCGCTCGGTTACAGTTTGCTCCCTTCCTCAGCACTGGCTCGTACCAGCCAGCAGATGCTAATGAAGCACAGCAGAGCTCTGCTCAAGACAATCCACCTGTTGCAATTTGCTCTCGTTCTCAGTAGTGACCCGTGCCCACTACCTCCCAATAGATGCTAATGAAGCCCTTCGAGAACTTTGCTAAAAGCAACCGCCCGTCCACAATACCCCGGCCAACACCCGTACGCGGTTGCTGCTACCCATGGCCATCCAAAGTCGGGCTACAGACAACTGTTCTGTTACAATTTGCTCCCGTTCTCGTGTACCCCAGACGCAGCCTACCGCCGCGCCGCCCAGAGCCCGCATGCACGATGCTAATGCGGTCCATCAAGCGCCGCGGCTGGAATGCCAGCCGAGCATGGCCGGTGAAAGACTATCTGGTAGCGGCTGTGCAGGCCTCCAGTGCCGCTGCTGCTGTCCAGTACATTCTTGTCAGGGTAGAGAATGGTAACCAAGCTGCCTCGGACTCGCCTTCTCCTCGTGCTGTGCACACAGGAGCTCAATGTCGTGTTTATTTGGGTGTGTTTCCTGAGCAGGTGAGAGATACGGCCGGGTTCTTGGGCGTATATAACTCTTTATAGCCTGAAAAGGACTGGTCGGTCACGGTTAAATGGTAAACGGCGATACTCTTAAATACGATGCTTAACTCCATTCAATGGGGGTCAAATTCACAGTGGGACCCAGTTTAGAGTAATGTAAATGATATGGCGGCTTTTTCAACTAATTCTAGCGAGTTTCCTGTTAGTTTTACAGTGAAAATTGTATCATGTTCATGCTATCTATTTAGTTTTCGTTTAAATTTCTTATGATGTTTTGAATCAACCAACCTTTGTTGACAACGGTTAATGAGCAAAACCGTTATCATCCACAAGAACAGTCTGATTTGTACGTTTCAACTATTGCTAGCCTAGTGGAAAGTGATGCCTATAATGAGGATGGTGAAAGGGAACCCTATCTCAATCAAGCTACACTACTTTTTTACAATGCAGGGATTTTTCTCCTACAGAAATACAATAGAAAAAAGAACCATTGTAGCTAAATAGCTTGCCTTGAGTAAGAATAGCGAAATGATCGGTCAAATTTTAATTATCGCTACGACGCGGTGCGCGTCAAATAATACCGGTCACTTTTTGCACGCACCTCGACCGTACGTGTGTCTAACTTCCGAAAGTAAATAAAATTGCTACAACCTTTGTACTGATGCCTACTGCAGACACCATCAGACTCTCCGGCGAAAAAACAAACAAACAAAAAAAAACCTTTTTACTGTCGACGTTGACATACTGACAATGGAAAACTACAAAAAAATGAGAATTTGATATTGGCATATCGCAAGACGCCACCAGCAGCCGGGCTAATTAGGATTTGTTTGCACATCAGCAGAATGACGGCTATGCAGCTTTCTCTGTGCAAGCAGTGCATTGGTGTACCGGCAGATGTTTTTACACGCAAGGTAACTGTTGAGTCTTGAGAACTACGCGATGCTTCACGACCCTCTTCAAATCCCAAATAGATCCTGCGGGCGACTGATGAAACTTCAATCAAATGTTTACTAATCAACACACCGACTTCGAATAATTGATCAAGTGCTGGCTCTGATGCAAGGAATGTGTTGTCGGTTAAAACTACAAATTCGTAAGTACACCTCAAAGGTAGATGACCGTAATGGAATTGTAGGACAGCACGTATAGCAAAAAGGTGATCAAAATTAGTCTTTCTCCTTACCGATTGCCTGTGCTGATGAGTGGGTGTTTTTGCCAATAAATACACTATTTGCCTCCTTTGTAAAGAGTTTAAATCCCTTTTTCAGTTAGCTATAGATTTTATGGAAGATTTCATTTATCAGCCGCAGGACCTATTTGATAGGAGCGAGCCGTCAAATATAGGTATAGTGTAGTCACTTGCCAAGAGTGTAGGACATACAGCAGGCGGGCATCACTGAGCGTATAATGAACCTTTCCAAAAACAACACAGGTAAGGTGCCGAAATTAGACCGCTAGTCGAGACATGGCGTGTCCGCCGCTGCATGAGAAGAGACAGGCCACAGCTGGCTGCCAGTCATTACTGCCCCATACCTGCCGCCAAAGATCGTGGCGTTTTTACAGTTAGGTTTTCAGGTTACGCCTCATCAACTGAAGGTTTTATGGTCTCGCTCTACCATTCTCTGTAATTGACAAATGTCACATGACTGAGTGGGCATACTGAAGCAGAGGGAGTTGTCATGCTTGCTGCATCGCTGGATTGTGCTCCATGCATACTGCTTCACTCATCGTCCCTATTAGGATTTACTCAGTTACTACACCCAGACATTGTTTTCATCATGCTGCTTCATTGTGTCTTATGCATGCCGTTGTGCCAATCGCACCTCTTTGTCCTTGCATTCAGTATACTCCTGTCAAATATACAGTCAAGTTTTATCAATTTTTGGACACTTAGATAAGTGAAATAACTGAGTGTTAAAGTTAGCTGCACGGAAACTGAATGCAATAAAAATGCGAAACGATTCGACATCATTCAAATTTGTACAAATTTCTACTCCATAAAAATATGAATTAATTTTGTTCACTGTGACGTGTTGAAATACCAGCGTTCTCGGGGGTGTTAATGCGGCCACAAGAATTAGCTAAGACAGCTTTTCGTTGACCGTGTGGTGGTCGTGCCGGTGCTTGAGGAATCATCGCGTCTGCGTCTTTGACCTTCCATTTAATCCTCTAAATTGTTAAGCGTCTCCACCGAGTTCATCAAACATGTATGGTGTTGTCTATGTAATTCTACTTTGGCAAAGCAGAACCATCCTCCTTTAAGAGTTGTAAATAACTGCGGCGGATATAAAGTCGACCTTTCAGACTTGTCAATAACATGTTCTGAAGTGCACTTGAGATAAACCTGTTAGTATTTTTATCAGAATCAAGCGTATATCAACATCTAAATAAATAAAGAAATAATCATAGTTCAAAAAAGAAATCAATACAGACAGAAGCATGCATACATACAGTAGCGTTCATATTTTAGGATTTATTCCTTCTTAGCATTTACCGATCCTCAGGTATCGTATTCGTCGTAATTTTTCCCTGCAATGCGTCACACCTTTACGTGAACACTCCATGGTTGGGAAGTGTGAGCATTGCGGCTCGATTGGTCTAACGGTTACAGTGCACACAGGGTAGTTACTCACGTACTGAGTACATTTTCAAATCAGGTCCAGGTAACGTTATGTACGCCGCACAGCGTGTGCAGGTTGCGCTGTTCTTACTGTGTTTAGAACCAACCAAGAGCGAGTTATCCCCTCCCCTCAGGGTACTACGTAACCGCTGTACAGTAGCTAATCAGTATTTTTCTGGGCTGCAGTGGCATCTACAACCCTGTTAGCTTTTCTTCCATAGAACTCCAACCCTGATTTACCGTCCATTCGGATGCATTTATCTCTGATTTGCTGTTACTTTTTTCCTGTAGAAATCTAACCCTGTTTTTCCGTCCAATAGGATGTACCGCATTTATCTCTGATTTGCTCTCAACTTTTCTTTCCCTAGAAATCCAACCCTGTTTTACCGTCCGTTAAGACGCATTTATCTCTGATTTGGCATCAGCTTTCTTCCTGAAGAAATCCAACCCTATTTTACCGTCCATTAGGACGCATTTGTCTCTGATTTGCTGTCAGCTTTTCTTCCCCTAGAAATCCAACCCTGATTTATCATCAATTAGCAAGACACCTAAGCCTTTCATCCCAGAAACTCCGCTTTCCTCAACATTGTTCCGGAAGGTTAACGCCGATCAGATTGCGCTGTGAATGCTCCATAAAATCTGCACAGAGGACACTAACTCAGAGCAACGATTTAATTTCGCTACCTGCCGAGTGAAAGTTTCCGACTTCCTTACCGGCGACCTCGTGAGCAGAAAAACCAGAACATGTCGCGTGTGTTACGCTGTCCGTAGGCCGGTATGGGAGATGGAAATTGGTGCAACCAGGGCACATTTTGTGTCTTTCACGCAGTCCATTAGCCGGTATGGTGGATGGAAATTTGGTGCAACCAGGGCACATTTTGTGTCTTTTACGCAGTCCATTGGCCGGTATGGAGGATGGAAATTTGGTGCAACCAGGGCACATTTTGTGTCTTTTACGCAGTCCATTGGCCGGTATGGAGGATGGAAATTTGGTGCAACCAGGGCACATTTCGTGTCATTTACGCAGTCCATTGGCCGTTATAGAAGATGGAAATTGGTGCAACCAGGTCACATTTCGTGTCTTTTACGCAGTCCATTGACCGGTATGGAGGATGGAAATTGGTGCAACCAGGGCACATTTCGTGTCTTTTCCGCAGTCCAGTATCATGCCTGAATAAGAGCATTCAAGCTCGCATTATTTCCAATTTACCATCAGCTAAGTATTAAGCTATGCCGTTATTCGGAAACTCGCACTTTACATTGCCGTGTATCTACTAAAGCAAGGAAATACACAGTATATCCACAGTGGACCTTAGAACTGCATTGCGTTTTAGAAAAGTATATATGCAGTAGCCCTTCACCACATGACCTAATCTTGCATTTCTGGTCGAGATAACATTGTTAGGTGCTTATCGTATATTGTCACTCAGCGAAGTGTTAGGAAAGATATGTATTGCTAGAAAAGTTATATGCATTTAATTAAATGATATTTTTAATGAAGGTTGTAGTATAATTAATTAATTGAGTGACTATTTGATTATTTTTAATGTAGCTAATCAATTGGTTTATTGATTAATGAATTCTAGTTAATGTAGTTAATAAAATAATTGATTAATTAATGAATTGAAAACCGGCACTATATCTATATCAGGTTACACTTTTTTGCGACATTGGCCCGATCACAGTTCACTTCAACCGTCTACTATATTCTGACATACAGGTTTGTAGTGTACTGCTGAATATGCGCTTGTGTCTAGAGCGTTCCGCAGTACACAATTTTGACCTTACAGTGATTAGTGATAAATTGTCGCCCATTTAACATTGATAATCGGGAATGAGCGAAGTCATGACTAGCGTTATACCGGGGCCACATAATACAGTCGCACGCTCAACTTATGCGCGGATGTTCAACGTGCACGTCGTCGCGATACACAGTGACAGTCGGTAGCATGTACAACGTGCGAGCTGAACGTCCTCGTATAATCTGATTCTGCGATTGTTTAGTGTAGCCGTCAGGATAAGTAGGAAAGTTCATCTCTGTGAACTTCATGCCATATTAGTTATGTCGAAGTAACCATACCATGCATAAAGAGACGTCAAAGTGTATGGGTGTGACCGTACTTGCTCTGGTCGCACTATAGTTGCGCGGTTATGCACGCAAAGGTATACCAGTTATAGCGCGATCGACTAATTACAGTCTTACTAAATTTAGTCAGGATCGTTCCGCTTGAGATATGGAGATGCTCATTGAAATCGTGTTAGCAGGGAAACTGGGATAGGAAAGTCTCACACCCGTGAGCAAACAACCTTGTTCACACGCTCGGTCATGAACATTAAGTAGGTGACGTTGATGGTTGGTACAGAGCTAACTAGTACAGAGCTATAAATTCTCCCGGGTTTTGTACCACTTTTCTCGTAAAGTATATGCAGGATCTGAAATGAAGCATGTAATTTGGCAATAGCTCACAGCCATAACTGGCTTCGTCTCTTGGTTAGTTCAGTCTCACGACAGTCCATAATGTGATATCTTTCAATGAACTTCAACTAGGTATAGATCTTTGTTTTCATGATGCGTACAATTAGCTCGTTTTCTTTTAATAGCTGTTTTCTATTACTCTGCGTTATGTGCTGCTTACTGCTGCTCATAATCAACCCTTTCGCTTTGGAAACTAATCTGGCAAGAATTTCATTTGTAGGTGCTTATAGAATTTGATTTCCAGGTGTAGCTCATCTGTAGTTTTAATTTTCTACAGGAGTAGATCCGTAAAATTTTTTTATTACAGTTTTAAATTTCGGTTATAATTTAGAAGAAAGAAGAGCAAGCAGTGAGCTGGGCTTGAGAATGTTAAACTCGTGCATTTCAGATACCGTGCTGTAGCAAAAAATAGGGCCCATTATAATGAGTTACGCTGAAATTTCTATAACTCTTATTGTAACCAGACGTTCATGTCTTCAAAGTTTCAATCGCACTTTCATAACCGATTACCGATTCTGAAGCACACCTTTAGTTGAAATTTTAGTCATACATTTCAAAATACAATAGAAAAAAAAAGGGTTCACGAATTTAGATCGCTATGACCCACCTGTTGACTCTATGGGGACTGTGAAGTCATACTGACAGTGCGTTATATGTTGACCTGCACCACATCCAAATGGTAAGCCACCAGTGCTGCTAGGTATAATTCACAACTACGAGTCTCACTACTTTATTTACGAATATTGTGTCGAAGAAACTATTGATTTTCCTTTTTTTTTGCAGTTTAAATGAGTAAGAGCAGGTTCAATCTTACTCATTTATAGTTTACGGGAATGGGAACCAGCTTTCTTAGTTTTTGCAGTCCACAAACTGTTACTCCAACGGTGGCCAAAAAAAATGTTTATTCACTTTACCCTACTTTGGCAATCAATCTGAGAAACTTAAAAAAGAACGTTCAATATTATTTTCCAGATATTTCATGCAATGCGAGTTCAAACTTATTCTAGTCAAAAATTTTAAATTAAATTCTTATTTCAACTTCAGAGATAGGGCTTCTAAAGGCATGCTTAGCTCTGTCGTTTATAAACACCGTTGCGCGCATTGTGCGTCAGAATACGTGGGCTCGACCACTCGGTCACTGCGTGTTCGCGCGGCTGAGCATGCTGGCAGGAGTCCTCGTAGCAATCATATCTTGTGCAATCCTCCTCAGTCATCCGTACGTTCTCATGCTGAGAGGTGCAAACAATCCGTCCGCCTTGATAATTTTACTGTTCTAAGGACAGCCAGCACTCCATTTGAATTGCGTATTTTAGAATCTCTTTTTATACATAGGCTAAAACTACAACTCAACGACATGCTATCTTCTTATCCTCTACAATTAGTGAATTTTTAATTTTTCTTATCTCTGTTGTTAGCATCAATCAAGATTTAGATTATTACTTATAAACTTCCTGTGCAGCAATATTTACTAAAATTTATAAACTTCACTTTTGTTTTTTACAGATGTTGATAATGACTTCGTTAGTCGAAACGTTCATTTTTATTCATTCAACTTAGGTTTTGTCAAAAATGATCTCCCTGCGAGTTTATCCCTTGCCCTTTTATTTCTTATTAGAACCTTTAACGAAAACAATCTTTATTTCTGTGATCAGTTTCAATCTACTGCAATGTTCGGCCATAGCTCGAATTCTTTTGAATTCATATATTAAGCTTAGGCATGTACAATTATTCGAATTCATTGAATTCATCAATGTCTGTCTTTAGTTTTCACTCCTAGTGGTTGAACTGTCTAGTTTAGTTCTGCTAGATTGTGGATGTTTCAGCAAAATGTGTCCATAGTTTTCACTGTTATTACTTCAACTATGTCGCTTAGATCTGTGAGAGTGGCATATTTTAGCAAAGTTCGGCATAGTTTTCACTGTTATTACTTCAACTATGTCGCTTAGATCTGTAAGAGTGGCATATTTTAGCAAAGTTCGGCATAGTTACCTCCGCCAAGGAGGTTATGTTTTCGTTGTGTTTGTCTGTCTGTCTGTTTGTCTCATTGTCTGTTTGTCTGTCTGTCACCAAGATAACTCAAAAAGTTATGAATCGATTTGGATGAAGTTTACAGGGGTTGTTTGGTTGTTAGGAGGAACAGATGATTAACTTTTGGTGAAGATATGTCCATCCGTTTGTTTGTTTGTTTGTCTGCGTCATTTTTCTCGATGCCATAACTCAAAAAGTTATGGATTGATTTTGATGAAATTAACATGAGTTGTTAGGTATATAACAAAGAGTAGAGGACCAAATTTTGGTAATGGTTCGTTTGTTCGTTCGTTTGTCACTGTTTTTAATTTTATGCTTGTTAGCACAATAACTCAAAAAATTATGAATGGATCTTTATGAAATTTATAGGAGTTGTTAGTAATGGTAAAATACATAAATGATCAAATTTTGGTGCAGATCGGTTGGTTCCTTTGTATGTTTGACTCATATTTGTCATAACGTTTGTTAACAGTATAACTCAAAAAGTTATGAACTGATCTTCAAAAAAAAAGATGAACAAGCTGTTGTTAATATAAAAAGGCACAAATGATTAGATTTTGGGGTTTATGCAAAGAAAATTTGGGGTCATGCAAAGAAAATTATGGTTTCAGAGCCAATTTGAATTTTTGCTACCGTTGCCTCACTTGGCGGAGGTATGCGCTCTCAGAGTGCTCTAGTTTTCACTGTTATTACTTCAACTATGTCGCTTAGATCTGTGAGAGTGGCATATTTTAGCAAAGTTCGGCATAGTTTTCACGGTTATTACTTCATATATGTCGCTTAGATCTGTGACAGTGGCATATTTTAGCAAAGTTCGGCATAGTTTTCACTCGTATTACTTCAACTATGTCGCTTAGATCTGTGAGAGGGGCATATTTTAGCAAAGTTCGGCATAGTTTTCACCCCGGCCGTATCCTTGACTCAACGGCGTTTTCATCAATCTGCATAATTTGGTATGCAGATGGTGTCGTAAACTTTTTCTGGTCAAGCATCCCTTGTTCTTCTTTAATTTCTCAATTTGGCCTCAGAAGGTAGTGATTAATTCTAGCTCCGATACTTAATTAGGAAAAGGTGGACTTTTATGGAGCCTTAATTTAATATATTCGAGTAGACTCAGAATACGGTGATTGATAACATGTACGATATCAAATTAGCTGTTTAATTTAAAGAAAATATGCCATGGGCAATTACTTCATACTGCGTCATTTACTTCCTTTTCAGTCATGTATTCATATTTGAAATTTAAAAATGAATTTATATTAAACTTTATTTTATTTTTTACTGAAGCCCTGTAGATGGTAGCAATTTATCTACCCCAATATTGAACTGCCTGTGTGAAATGCAGGGAAGGATTAACATTAATGTCTTTTATTTAACGATACGTGATGGCTGTAAATGCTATCGCCAGTACTATATTAATCGAGTGAATCTGTCCGTAAATTTGAGCTTGTATAGAGCTACCTTTAATTCTTCCTTGTATTTCTTGCTATCGGCAAACCTTTGCTCAAGATTGAATTCTTGGTTAATTTTACAAAGTTTTCCCTGATTTCTATAAAAAACCCATAAGGAAATCCGCCTCGCCAATCACAATCTACTGACTCAAATTCTCAGTGTACACTGATACTCATCAATACCCATCTAAAATTCACTCTTCATTACCTCCGCCAAGGAGGTTATGTTTTCGTCGTGTTTGTCTGTCTGACTGTTTGTCTGTCTGTCTCAAAAAGCTATGAACCGATTTAAATGAAATTTACAGGGATTGTTAGGTATGTTAAGAGGAACAGATGATTACCTTTTGGTAAAGATATGTCCATTCGTGTGTTTGTTTGTTTGTCTGCCTCATTTTTCTCGATGCCATAACCCAAAAAGTTAAAGATGGATTATGATGAAATTAACATGAGTTATTAGGTATATAACAAAGAGTAAATGACCAAATGTTGGTAATGATCCCTTTGTTTGTTCGTACGTTTGTCACTGTTTTTAATTTTATGCTTGTTAGCACAATAACTCAAAAAATAATAAATGGATCTCTATCAAATTTATAGGGATTGTTAGTAATGTTAAAAGACATAAATGATCAAGTATTAGTGCAGATCGGATTGTTCGTTTGTATGTTTGACTCATGTTTGTCATAACGTTTGTTAACAGTATAACTCAAAAAGTTGAGAACTGATCTTCAAGGAAATTGGACAAGCTGTTATTAATATATAATGGCACAAATGGTTAGATTTTAGAGTTTATACAAAGAGAAATATGGTTTCAGAGCCAATTTGAATTTTTTGCTACCGTTGCCTCACTTGGCGGATGTATACGCTCTCAGAGTGCTCTATTTTCTTACTGTTCCCATCTATTACAGGATTCTATTCACAGCAAATATTTATTTAGCTGTGCTTTCACAAATTCACGATAGAGCTACCAGAAGTTTCGGTAATTTGCCTGGAAATTCGTGAGGAAATTAATAAATCCAAATCTTTTGCTACCCACATCGGGGGTCAAATTCTATCCTACTGCTGCTATTCCCTCCTTTGCATCCATAAGTCCTATTCACTTTCATGAAAATCTGCAAGGAAACAGATCAAAATCACCATGAACTTTTTCCATTATACTTTTTTTCCATTTCCATCGCCAAAGTATCACCATTTCTCAGTAACTTTTCTGAAAATTTGTCAAGTTCCACCTCTGCATTACCAGTCTTCTGCCCAGCGGTCTGGGGCCGGCCGAGCGGTGGGAGTGGCGCGAGTCTGCTGATGCTCGTTGCAGCGGTCACGCCTGCGTCTCAGAAATGCCGTGTTAATGATGGTAGTGGCGGTCGATCAGCTTTTATTGGCACCTACATTGACTACCGCCGCCAGTATCTCATGACAGCCAACGATTTCTCTCCCTCGACAAATCGCTCGGAAAATCTGGAGAATTTCTTTAGGAATTACGGGCGAAGTACGCAAAGAAAGATGAGACCTGTGTTGTCTGGCTGCGACTGTGATCTCTGTTACAAAGGCTATGCAGTGTTGTCTTAAACATGAAAAGGTTTGTGCGTTGTAAATCAACCATTTAAATTTGTCACACGATTCGCTGGTTTGGGTAATCAAAATTGAACATATATGAACTTGGCGTGCACAACTGGATCCATTTTTTTAGTGTTAATAATGAGCTATATATATATTCATTGGTTGAGTTTCTTGATGAGATAGGTTCAAATTTTGAATTTAAATTTCTTAACCAGTTTTTTAATGTAATTATACTGCAGACGTTATATGCATTTTTTAAATCTTAGTTTATTGAGCTGGATTGAGTTATTGAGCTCAAGCATCATACATTGTGTAACATTTTAAAACGTCAATAATTTTTATTGCGGCCGAAGTACGATAACGCGAGAGATCTGAGGGAGAAATCCAAACTTGAAAAAAAGAAAAAAGAAGAGAAGATATCTCTGAGTTTTTCCTTAAGGGGCTAGAAGCGTGTATAATGCAGCCCGGTGGAATGGAATGTTATTGTAGTAAAGCATAGAAGTTAAAAGTTTTTAGGCAACATCGTTATTTCTAGATTGGTGAAATGTATCCCAAGATGTTCCGGGCTTGTGATACTACTTTATTAAACCGTATTGTACGTTTCTAAAATTATGCATTACAACTGAGCTTAATTACAATATAAGTTTTTGAACCGTATTGTAGCAGGTTTGGGATAAGCTTAAACGTGTGACCAGTTACTGCCCTATTAAAAAACTCGTAGGCATTTGCCCATTGTCCTTATAGGAGGTGGCACCAGAAAAGGTTTCAAACTCGCAGAAAATTATCACAGTACATGATGACTTCAAATCGCGCTAAATGTTTTTCAGTAATGTGAAACCAAAACACAATATTCTCCAAAATTATTATTATTTATTATTATGTTGCTGAAATCGTATCATGCTCAATTATGTTTCACTATTACGTGGTTTATTATCATTAACTTCCAAAATCTAAATCTATGCTAGGTTCTGTTCTATTCTATGCAAATGTATTACTCTCAAATACATTTTCTTTCATTCTCAAAATTTAGACGGAAGCTAAGCTTCCTGTCAAAAAATCTATATGACGCACAATTCTTTGTTATAACAAAGTGAAATCAATTTAAACTTATTCCCACAAGTTTTACTGTAACGTTTCCTAGCACTCTCAATTATCTTTCAGTTACTTTAAATTATTTAAATTTATTCCCAGAATTCAAGTCTGCATTCAATTTGATTGAGAGAATCATATCACGCTCCATTCTATTTCAGTAATTCATGCCACATACTGAAGTTCCCCTGGAATGCTCGTCACGTAAGAATTTCACCTTGGTAATAGCTACACCCCGCTCAGCTCTCTAACTCGATTCCTGGAATTCCGCGCCACAGGCTGCCGTTCCGTCTGGAATGGTTGGATCGCTACCTGTGGCGCATTGAGGTCATCAGTCAATGAAATAGCAACGGGGTGTTAATCTCATCCATCTCCCGACCCTATGAAACTCTAAATATTGTAAGAATTACGCTATTTAAAACATGTCTCCAACTGATATTCCCCTATCGGTAAATCGCAAGCAAAGTTAGGGCCGCTGTAACTAGGTTAAAGTATTGGCTAGTATTCTCTATTTGTCAGAATTTTCCTATTGAGTTTTTGCACCGTAAAAGGTTAAGTGCACACGTCAAGAACTCCGAACTCTAACCTCATAAAGTTTTGGTTTCTCAAAAGTTTTGTACGGTTTGTTCGACAGCGTAAACTTTGTATAATAATGCAGACGTTAACTATTAACTTTTCAATTGTCATGCACGTTAACCATGAACGATACAAGATTACGAAAACTTTATTCCGAATATACACCACATACTCTCAACGAACCTCTGCCCAAAGTAAGAAATACTCCTGTCGGCGGCCCAACCGCTGCAGGGCTGAACTTTCTGCAGTATAGCGTTTTGTACTCTTGGCAGGAGTTATGCTTGTGTTACTCAGTGAACTCAACTTCAAGGGTGTCTTATGGAAGATGTTTTTACAAATGACTTTTGAGAGTGACATGATACACTAAAACCCGATAATAGGTTGACTTCGAACAGTATACAATAAATTGGTTACTTTTGGAATAGTTGTGTAGTGTCACACCGGATTGATTGCTTCTCCTTAATTTCCACCAATAATTATGTGAAAATTCGTTTCTGTGGGATACTACGCTTATGTACCACCTCAATGCATATCATTCCGCTGTAATATTTCTAAAAAGACCATAGAAATGCCAGAAAAACTAGCACTCTGGTTTGATGTATTAGGTCGTCCTGATAGTTCTAAAGGATTTTCCTTAGCTGTATTTGTACCTTGCAAACTTGTCAAAAATAGAATTATGGCATCACGAGCAAAATTAATCTTTTTATGCGGTAGTTTCACATAAATGTCGATATCACTTTACTGATTTATATTTATGTGAAAGGTCATTTATGCTTCTACCTTACATAATCACTGCTGCGTTTTTAATTGTTCCTACTTCAACCAAGGAGGTTATGTTTTATCTGAGTATGAATCTCTGAATTTGGCTCTTTCTCTGTCACCCAGATAACTCAAAAGTTACGGACGGATCTTTAAGAAATTTACATCGTATGTTAGGAGAACCAGAGGATCAATGTTTGGTAAAGATCCATTCAGCCGATTGTTCCTTTGTTAGCCTCTTTTTTTCTTGGTAACATTACTCAGAAAGTTGTGGTCGGAACTTCACGAAATTTCGTGAATTGCTACGATGTTACAAGAAGAAACAAATGACTAATTTTTTGTGATCTGTTTATCCATTTGTTTGCCTCTGTGTTACTTTTTATGTGTGTCAGTAACATAGCTGAAAAGTTATGAATGGATCTTCATAAAATTTGCAGAAATTCCTAGAAATGCAAAAAAAGCAGACGACCAAACTATGGTGATAATTGGTTCGTCCGTTCCGTTTGTGAGTTTGACGGCATGTTTGTCATAAGGTTTGTCAGAACATAACTCAAAAGTAGCAATGGGCGAAGTTTCAAGAAAATGACAGGAGCTGTTAGCATTCTCGAGAGGGACAAATGATCAGCTTCTGATGATGGTCAAATCGACATCCTGGGTTCAAGTTCTAATTTGATTTTTCGTCAACATTGCATTGCTTGGCGAAGGTACGCGCTCTCAGAAAGCTTCTCCAGTTTTGTTATGCACTAGTTATTTTCAAATTTAAGAACACCGTTTCCCTGAGTTAACAGGAAAAAGGCATCTTTTAAATACCTTGTTATTCACATATTAATAAGGCTAAAACTACAGAAGTTTCAAAACATATTTTTGCTAAATAGTTGGTAAAATACTTTCATTTGCGTGGCCACAAAGAACTATCCGAGCAAAATTCTTTAATAACAGCTTTAATTTTTCATTTACTGGCAGATTTCCTATTATATATCCTTTATAGGACGATTCTTATCTTCAAAGCATATACTGCCCTGTAAGTTTCGATTGTGCACGGTCACCATCTGGTTTATATCAGCAAATCAACGCCTACGATCTGCCATCCGTGGGGCCTGCTGCGTGAGTCATCACCCGAGATCATAGCGGGAAAACCGCCAGCGTTTCTAACCCTGTTGGATCATCTGGAACATGATCCCTTCAACAGCGTCGCAATTGGCTCAATGTAAGAACTGCCCCCGTATTATAGCTCACGATCTCGTATATTGGGAGCTTCATGGTCTGAAGGCGCTCAGCCGTGAACGACTGTTATACTTTCTCTTTCTCGGGATACTGAGACGAGTCTTTGGGCAGCATTACAGGCTTCTGGTTGTTCTATTTTTGTGGCATGACTTCAGGACGCTGACACGGGTCCTTGGTGCACATTATAGGCTACTGTTTGTTTTGTTTTGATTAATTTGTTTGTTTGCTTTTTTGTGGCATGAGCTTAGGACGAACGGCGTTTCATCATTATTTTTTCCCCAATTTTCTGCGCCGTGGCGTTCATTATAGTCTTTATCTATTTTGGGTATTTTCACTGACGATTTGCAATTAAGTACTTGCAGTTTGTTTCTCTGATAGGGTATTATTTGGTGTCTTAAAAACAAATACTAATTTCAGTTTATAAAAAGATCTTGAGCGACGCATTATCCATTCTGCATATTTTGATGATAATTCCAACAGTCACTCTATTGGAATCTAGTAGTTTTTGTTCCTCTTTTAATTAGATGAATAGTTGATTGTCAAGGCCAGTACGAAATATATTTTACACGAGCATAATTTTGTAAAATTTTTCCGAAAGCGACGGGTCAGCGAGCTCGGGTAAGTCAGTGGACGCTATTACAGGATTTTATAATGGGACTCCGTATGTTGTACCTGAGAGCATCACCGATTAGCTGCAGCTTGTCTGGAACTTTAGCAAGCAGCGTTGGTTTCGCCCGTTTGTGCTAGCACTCGGTACCTATTATCGTTGAAACTTTCAATCTGGAGCTCAGAGATCTCAAGCATGTTGGCTTGCCGCTAACACTTGCAACGCAGCCCTAAGCGGTAAAGCCAACTTTAATCTTTAAGTTCCGAGCAAGTTAAAGCTTGTAAGCTTGGCTTCACTTGCTTTCACCGAGCCAGTCAATGATGTTGGCCGTCATAACATTCACTTTCCAGTGTAGACGTTCAATTGTAGACGTTCAATTTTTCTTCCTCTGCGTCCTAGAATTTCTATCCACAAATGTGCCGTCGTCTTCCGTACATGCGTTTCTCCGTATTTTCTGGACATACTTCACGTCTTTTCTGTTTCATTCCTTTGTACCACGTGTTGTATTTGTTGGGAGGCGTCCTTGACGTAATGCTCGGCCGCCCTAGAAGCTAAGATCGTAAAACAGCTCTTGGGACTGCCAAAATTCTGCTAGGTTTAGACTCTCAGGTCTGCTGATCAAATCGAACTGTCATGATGGCTATCGATTCAATTCGTTTGTTTCTATCTGTGCTACCGGTATCTCCCTACATACACGACTTTGTGCTATAAATTGCAAGCTTTTCAGGTCTTGTTTGCTTTAGCAGGTATTTTTTGGGGGTTGTTGCTCGTGACCCTGAAATTTTGATGGCTTTTAATGAATTCCACTGCTCGGGACCCAACAGCTGTAGCAGGAACCTCTTACCTCTGAACTCAATACTTGATTCTGTTTCTCCAAATCATCCTGTTTAGAATTTTATCGTAGCCAATTGCTATGAAATGGCGGCTGAACGGCTTCTTCACTGTCCATTGGAACAATTACGCTACATTAACCCAAACTGTATGTCAATTACTTCAGCGCATTTACTAAATTTATGAGCAATACTTCAGACCTGAGCATCCGGTTTGACCAAATTCGAGTGAGATTAGTTTTACACACATTAGATCGATTGAAATTCAGTGAAAAGAGAGGAGGTCATCGAAAAATTGATGACGAAAAAACATGGATTACAAGTGCGTGTATGTGTGTAGGTGTGTGAAGACAATTGTATGATATAATACTTGAATTTACGGTCGAGGAAACACAGACTCCAGCACGTTACGTACCAGAAAACATTGTTTACTTCGGCAACTGTTTCCGGGGAAATCTACCAGCAATTTCTCTTATTACCTAAGCCAAGAAGGTTATGTTTTCGTCGGGTTTATCTGTCTCTTTGTCTGTCTGTCACCAAGATAGCTAAAAAGTTATGGAGGAATTTTGACGAAATTTACAGGAATTGTTAGGTATGTTAGGAGGAACATATGATTAACTTTTGGTTAAGATCCGTCAATCTGTTTGTTTGTTTTTTTTTTTTCTGCTTACTTTTTCACAATGCCATAACTTAAAAAGTTAGGGGTGGATTTTTATGAAATTTATGGACGGATTTTTATGAAATTTACGTGAGTTGTTAGGTATACCATAAAGAGTAAATGACCACAAATTTTTGTGATGATCTGTTTTCCGTTCGTATGTTTGTTGCTGTGTTTGGTTTCTTGTTTGTTAGCGAAATAACTCAAACAGTTTTGAATGGATCTCTATGAAACTTACAGGGATTGTTAGAAATGTTGAAATGCAAAAGTAATTACATTTTGGTGCAGATCGGCTGATTCATTTCTATGCTTGAGTTGTATTTGTTATAATGATTGTTATACGAAGACTCAAAAAAAGTTTTGAATGGATCTTAATGAAATTTATAAGAGTTGTTAATAAATGTTTTTTTTTTTCTTAAAGGCAAAAATGGTTAAGTTTTGGTGCAGATCGGTTGACTCGTTTTTATGTTTGACTAATGTTTGTCATAATGTTTGTTAGTAGCATAACTCAAACACTTATGAAATATCTTGAAGAAAAAATACAGAAACTTTTAATACTATTAAAATGCATAAAATATTAGATTTCGGAATTGATGCGAAGTGAATCATGGTTTCTGAGCCAATTTAAATTTTTCGTTACCTTTGCCTTTCTTGGCGGAGCTATGCGCTCTCAGAGTGCTCTAGTTGGGTAATGTTATTAATAATATAATTGTAAGTGGTGACAGTGCAATCAGCTCTTATTTTATGCTTTGGTTTTGACGTTCCAAATACCCGCTTTTCATACACTGTTATTCCTAAGAGAACCCAAGTTGGTTCTTTGTTTTAAAGGCTCCTACTCGAATGAGCACATACTGCGAAACGTTCCATACAAGTCTTTCGATTACGTTGTCTCCTGTAAGGCTAACGATGAGTAAGTTTATATTCGCAAAGTCGTGTGCCTTAGCGAGATGCTGTGGTCGCGGAAGCTTGCATTCTATAAAAACACGGAACGTTTTGCATTTTATCCTCACATGAGCAGCAGTCGTCATAGGACGGTTGATTATCTTTCTTGGTATCTTCTAAAGCCTCATACACACAGATTGAAAGCAATGTTTAAAAGATTACGGCCATCAGAGCAAAAAAAAGAAGAAAAATTTCAGTATATAGGATAAACTTGTGAACGAGAAAAGTTACGCCGTAGCTCATATAAATGAATGCGCTAGTTGTAAGTCTCCCATAACCTTTGCTTTTGTTTAGCTTTCTCGGTAGAAATAGCACGTGCAGATAGGAGAGCAGCATGACACCGAAGGTAACTTTTTTTGCCATCATCTGACTGTAAATTACTGTCTCTAAAACACAAAAGCGCCTCCCGTATCTCTGCCATCACTTAGTTTCCAAAGAAATAAGCCAAACTCTCATGCTAATGCATTGATATTTTTCATAGTAGCCATAATTCAAAACAAGAAATAAGTTAAAATATCCGTACTAGGTTGCGGTAACATTGAGGCAACCTCTGTACTAATGTATCATAACAGGAAACAAGTTGAAAGAGTTACCAAAAAATCAAATAAAGGAATGAGTTAAACCATCCATACTAGATATGCGGCAACCGTCAGTTTACTCCAGAAATATACAACAAATCAAGACGCATATGCTACCCTAAGGCCATTTCTCGGAAAACATCCTTAATTATAAAGGCAAAAGATCAAAGAAGTCAAAAGGCTCAGCTGAGAGCGGAAACACGCAGGATGTAAGTTCAAAACGTTGCTGCTAGACCAGGCCGTGGCACTCTCCCTCACACTTCTGCTTTCGGTCACATCGTCCACCTAACTCTCCACCACTGGTCTCAACTCGCCACCTGCGTGCAGCTGTCCAAGTATTTCACCTTCACGGTGAGTTGTGACGATCTCCACTCCAGAGAACATCGCCCCCTTAGCAAAAAAGGTAGACAAGAGGCCAGCATTAAATAGTTTGACTGTCTCCCGGGCTGGAGGTTCATTTCTTCTGGAGGCCTCTCCATAGACCCGCTCCAATAACTTGAGACCGCCTATTGAAGCGAGACCAATGCTCCTTAATTGCTTATTGCATCACTTGGAGTTTCAGAGCATCGGGCTGCTGCTCCTGCTGGCACTGCCACCGCCATCTCGCCAAGCCACAAACCTTGCATCTCTGCCCGACTTATGTCCAAGTGTTGGCCCTATCTTATGGTGGGGACAGTGTACATCATCGCCTAACTATAGCTGCAGCTCTCCGCGGGCACGGCGCGGGACGGGGGCTGCAGATCTCTCGCTGTTTGAGGAAAGTGTAGGAATTTTACAGGTACGTTCTTTACTCTGGGCAATTTTTGGCTGAGTTCAGGTAGGTAGTCTTTTCATCGGCTGTCCCGACGTGGTATGCATTTGTTTCTTTATCCAAGTCATAGGACGTATTCAGGTGTGCCTGAACTCCCGCAAATTTAGCTTAAGCTTAAGTAGCATTTTTTTATTATTTTCCACTAGTATGATTTTATACGGCTAATATTCGGCTACAGGAATTTCTCAAATGGGTCTGGCCGCACCAGAAGCTATTTCACGATTTCAGCTTCCAGGGCAGCCATAAATTCTCTTAGGCCTGGGCTGCACGAGCGCAACAAGCAATGCAATGCCATTTATGCACGAAGCATGTTGCCTGTGGCCGACAGCAATGCACAGTGTATTGTACAATCTGGGTTGTGTCGGTGGGGACAGTAGACGGCTGTATCCGACGTTACGCCTTTTCGCTTGCTGCACTGGGGTGGCGGTGGCCTTAGGGAAGTGATCGTACTTCTCTTTGATTATCACTGCACAGTACGAGGTGCAACGCTCCGGTCATACAATACAACACCTCAACTTTGAATAATGAAACGTTTATTATTTGAAATTCCTTGTCGTTATTGCTGGCATAAGTGTACACTAGTATTTAATGCGAATGGTTCTAAATACTGAAATACTTGAAAGACTAATTTCATCGATAAATAATCGAATAATTTTGCTTCCCAGTGATTCAACTGATACTAACGAAGCTAAGGTAGTTAGACGACCCTACTATTTTTCTCTCCAAATGTATATATTGTAATTTTTGTCGGTTTACTCAATTTCAGTTTTACTAACCTTCAGAATCGTCATTTATGTTTAAGAAAGGCGTGTAGAAAGAACCTTCACAACAACGTAATTAGTCGCTACGGAGTAACCAATTTCACTTCTATCTGTTAAATTATAGTGTCAAAACCATACGAATTTATGGAACAGGATGCGGACAGAACTTCCGTTTCAGTCTAAAAGTGCGCTGGTTCAGTCAATTTCAATTCTATAAGCCAAATTTCAAAGATCAAACAGTACATGAGGGAAAGGGAGCAACAATACCCTTCATTTCTTCCTAATAGGTACATAAGCTGCACGGGTTCAATCAATTACAGTTTTCTGTAAACTTCAGAGGCAGAATGAGGCATGAGAAACATGGCATGTACTGTAGGTCGAAATTTCGTTGCAGCCTCATGGGTGTGACTCCTCGTTCAATTATTCTCAGTTAAATCTACCAAAATCAAAACGATACGAACGAATACATAAGAAAGAGTACTGACAGGAATTTCGTTACGCCTTACATCAAGTTCGGTCTATTCGTCAGACTCAAGTATTTTAAACACCTAAAAAAACCCTAAGGTCAGGACTTTCGTTGCAGCCTAACAGGTCTCACTCCTTCAATCAATTTCAGTTGTGTCTGCCAAACTCCCGAGTCCAAATAATACACAAGGGAAAGGCTGCGATGAAGCGCAGGAAGGAGTCACGTGTGGTTGTGTGGAGTGTCAACAATCACGCCCCGCTCTCGCGCATGCGCCAGAATACAACTGGCCTTCTAGGGCAGTCCTTCAGTTTGTCCGGAGCAGCTCCCCGTCCTTTCGCAATTCCAATCTTTTAGTGAAGAGATCGTAGTGGGCTACACGCCCCCTGTGCAGGCAATTGGTTTATTCGCAATGTGGTTTTGTGCAGAGATTAGGGTCATGTGCCGCTCCCTCTGACGCAGGGTAAGATCATCAAAGGATATAAAGAATTATAACTCATTTATTATATCTGAGCTGGATGCAGTGCCCAACACATTGATTAAGGGCATAACATCCGTAGGTGTTACAGCCATAATACTGACGCGGGAAGAGAATTAGATTTACATTTGTGGACAATGTCCACAGGTGATTAAGGACTTCTAGATTAGATAGCTGGCAGTAACTAAACTGACCAGCAGGCCCAATCCCAAGAAGCCATCGCAATTTACGCTCCGGCCTCCAATGAGTTATTACCATTGTCAGTACCATTTAAACGTCGGAAAAAGAAAAAAATGAGAGAAAAAAAACGAAAAACTTCAGCGAAATAGACGATCTTGCAAGCACGGTTTATTGCTGCAGATCCGTAAAGTAGCGATGTTGTAACGATGAGGATTCCCGTTCTGCCATCTTCTGTAACCTGGTCTAATTTCCGCCTATCAATCTCCGTTAAAAAGCAACACAGTTACAAAACTTGCAGCCTGGCCTATTTCTTGCCTTCCTATTTCGTCCGTTAAGAGTGTGACACGTAAGGTACAAATATCCATTGTATAATAATACACAGATGTTAGAGATTGGACGTGAGGTTGGAAATCTAGTTCTAAGAAACGCTAAAGTCACGATAAAAATAATCGATTTATTGCATTCAGACCAGGCTGGTTTCGACTAAAATCGTCAATATCAATGAATGCTTCTGAAAATAAAGAAAATGATGCCGTAAAATAACATTCTATAGATGATGTTTTGATAGGTTTATTACACACAGATAAAACATTACAATAATAATGAAAATTCTGAGTTCAATATACGTACAGTAATATATCAGCATAACCCATAGAAAAGTAGTGGAACTTTTTTGGGTAACAAGTTGTAATTAAACTAGTACAATTGCATAACATAATCTTTATACCGCTTTTTAAAGGCGTCATTAGATATAGGATCTAATACGTGTGTTGGAATTCGATTAACAAGTGATACTGTTTGGAAAATAGTTGAACGTTTCTCTACATCAACACGCACATTTGGAAGATTGAGAATGGAGCGTCTCATCTCGTAGTTTTGTTGGGGTATGAGTGATCCGTAATATTGTTGAAAGATAAGAGGATGGTTATGTATGAGTGAACGGAAAAACGTAAGAAGCGAATAGTTATACACATCTTGAAATTGCAACATTTGTAAATCGCGGTACATATCACTACGATCCATCAACGGTATATTATTTCGATCTCGTTTAGCGCGAAGTATTCGCCTTAGTATATTATTTGGTTACTTGCGCCGAGCTTACTTGCTTACTTGCTTGCTTGCTTGCTATTCGACTGGTCCTTTTCTCCGTCACGCGCTTCAGGATTTAGATAGGAGAAAAATCATTTACTGAAAACAAGTTGAGATACCATGAAATTTCAGCCCTTGGAATTACGATGTCAAATATATCTAGCTTCAGAAATAAATGCTCGAAAATGGAAATACTGCCATTTCTGAATCCCTCATGCTTTCAAAAGAAGTTCTGCACTATGTACTCGTATTTGATGAGATAATTTCTTCTTCTGAGCGTGGTAGATGAAAGGCTCTTTAATTTTGATACAGTTTTTTTCCTGTTGGTCATCAGCTATATCGCGTATTTTTGAATCATTTCTTGGGAGCAGTTAGAAAGGCTCAGTCTTGCTTGGAATTTTCGTTCCTTTCGTGCATAATCCATTCCGCTTATGCCTTCTTTAGCTGAATCTCTTCGTAGCCATGAAGACCGATTTTATTACTTTTTTCATACTTTGAACCTACTTTATCTGAGTTCACGATGTATAAATCACAAATTGAGCAAATAATCGACGAAACACAGGAGAAGCAATTTATACAATAAAAGTAAATGATTGTTTCAGTTTATTTTCTTCCTTTAGCGAATCGGTTTTCGCTTGGGCGGCGTAAAAAGTCTAAATGTATTAAAGGTGTATGTATACCGTACATACCTAGTTTCAGGTACCGGTATATGCTGTAGTATACGCAGCTATGAATTAAGTAAGTTCAGTGGTGCTTTACTGTTCGCTAACATAATTTTTTTCGCATGTCATATGCGGAAGGAGAGACGAAAGGAGTCCACTTCACAATTGGGTTGAAACAAAGGGCACCCATCTCTTATGACAATTTGAGATGACTGTTGCAGCGTATCTTTCATAAGTGTATTAATTACGACAGTGTAGGCAATGAGAAGGAGTCATCATAAATTCCACGCTATAATTTTTGACAGCTCGGACACTCTACACTACTGTTGTAAGAATTCTGGATTAGGACTCGTCCTCAAGCTACTCTTACCTCCGATCTTTTCTTATACGCTTTAGCTTTATGCTGTACTATGTTAGTAATTGTGTCAGACCAATACAGTTTTCAAAAGGTGAACGTTTGACCAAATAAAAATACTTCTCTATGGCTCACGTATGGTAGGACATAACTTTCAACTGCTAGAGTTTCAGAAAGGCTGCATAAATAAGATGCGTGTTGTCAGTCACGTGTGCAGGACATATAGACGATGTCTTTGGGGCTTGCTATTATCCCGGATTTTTTTTTTTTTTTTTTTTACTCACGGGGACTATTTTCTCCTACTTCGAGACAAGTCAATTTGACGTTTGAAGCAACAGCTAGAAGACAGGTTTCAGTTTAGCATTTTACCCACTAGTACGCGTGTCGTTCCACAAGTATTATCTCTCAGTTTTCTAACTCAAAAAGTTGAAGAGTTACGAAGACGGAAGTGACATAATTATACGATCGATCTTTTGTGCTCCAGAATTTATTTTCATATGTAGTCACCACCATTCTCAATGCACTTTTGCCAGCGATGAACGAGAGAGTTGATGCCTCGGTCTTGAAAGCCAGGGCATGCCGAGGCTGTCCATTTTTTTCAGTGCTGCGCTTACGGCGTTGATAACAGGAAGATGCTGCCCACGTTATGTGTCCTTCAGAAGTCCGAACAAGTGGAAGTCTGACGGTGTCAAGTCGGGACAGTACGGTGGATGAGACAGCGCCATTCAACCGAACTTTGTCGCACATTCCATGGTCTTCAAACTTGTATTTGGCCTGGCGTTGTCGTGTTAGAAACGGAATGTTTCCTTTTCTACAGATTTACGAAAACAATGCGGCCCTTCAGCTCGATCAACGATTCAAAGTAACGGTCAAAGTTGACAGTCGCCCCCGGTTCCAAGAAATCCGGGAGGATGACGCATTTCCTGTCACAGAAGACGATGTACATCGCTTTGTTTGCAAGGTCTGAGTCTTAAACTTCTTTGCTGGCGAGTGTGAGCGGTGCCATTCCATCGACTGCAGTTTGTACTTCGACTCGTAGTAATGACACCACGTCTCGTTACCAGTGATGATACAGCAGTCCAACAATCCATCACCTTCGGCTTCGTATCGATCCAACAAGTCCTAACAGTCATCTGGTCGATGACCTTTTGTTCCTGCGTAGGCATTCGTGTAAACCACCGAGCATACACTTTGATGTATCCTAAGGAAGTCAACTTTACTTCCAGTGCACCGACATCCACATCCCACTCTACACACATTTCATTCACTGTCATCCGCCAACAGGTGAGGATGAGTTCATCGAGGCCTACTTTGTTTTCCGAGATGATGGCCGTGCATGTGTGTCCAGAGCAACTTTGTCACTCACAACTCTATCGCCACTCTGAAATCAACGACCACATCTCCTAACTGTGCTTACATCAACGGCATCAGCTTTGTAAACGTTCTCCAGGCGCCGGTGAAAGTTGATTGGTTTAAGTTGTACTGCATGGAGGAATTCAATGACGCATCTCTGCTTCCGATACACGTCAATGGCAGAGATTACTTTCTTAGAGTCTCACTTTGTCAAGATCTGCAACAGAGAAATGAAACTTTCAGTTCATGAGTGCATAAATTCAGTCATCATAACAATGCAATTTGTAATCCTCTCTAATCCCTTCGGGTGGAATAACAAAATAGGAGGCATTACTTTTGGAACGCCCTCGTTTAAGCGTCAGCCACAAAAACATCCTCTACAGGGCAACGTTTCTAGTTTTTGCACAAAATACGATAATCCTCACTGCTACTGGCATTCCAGAATTTGAAAGTTAACGGCATACAGAAAACGGATCACTTGAAGATCGTCTCCCCCAGTGTACCAAGTTGAAGATCTTCCCCCTCGATCCCAGCTCCGAGCTGTTGAAAAATACCTCCAACCTTGAGCAGTTGCAGAACATCCTTCCCCAAGCTACTCAGAAATTACTCGAATTGATACCGGAAAGTGAACTATTGAACTGAATAGAACTTCGAGGTGCTCTACAAAAAGAAATATAGAGTACAGTTTTCGAGATGGTTGGCGTTGATTCTAAAGAGCTAGGCTCATACAACTTTCCATTCCAACCACATCCTAAACATTAACCTGTACATCATCTCGTGGATGCAAAACTTTTCCAGCAGCTGAAATTTCCCAAATCTTGCAACAATCAAATTCATATTATTTTGTGAACAGAAACTCAGAATGCCACAATTCCCTCTACATGGGAAAAGTCTTATGGTTTGAATCCTGAGTAACCACCACAGCCGCAGGTTCCAGGAAGGACGTACGGCGCGGGCAAATAACAAAGTAAGCGCGTTGCCGCGTTGTCCATACAGGTGCAGTGAGCCGATGTAAACAGGGCGTGTTGGTGTCACGTTTGCTAATATGCAGACGGTCCTGCAGCTGACGAGGGGCATAACAGGAGTGCTGGTGTTTGTGTCGTGCTGTACAATGCTGGTGACACTACCGCCACCTGTTCAAGTTCGTCCAGTGTCATCGTTATCCTAGACAAGCAGGGCCGAGATTTAGCAAGGTAAATACAAGCTTATAAAGCCTGAGCTATATTGTATATCACAGTTGCCACTTGTGAGCTCATTTACGAAGCTAAAATAACCCTCGGTGTGGAAAAGCCCAAGCACAAGCAACAAGCTTTCGTTTTCATAAACAATGAGTACAAGGGCTAGGCTACCTCCTAACGTTTCACAGTAAAAGGTACTAGCGAATATGGTCCATAGTTTTTTTTTTCTTTGAATGTCAAGATGTTATGAGTTACAGGACAGTAATTCTTATAATGTTGTAATGCGAGTAGATTAAGGCCCTAGTCTAGTTTCCGTCCATCTCATAATTTCTTTTCAGAGGATACTGTGCTATCTCTGCCAATACCTTCTAATACCTTGCCGTCTTATCTGCCTCATAGACCTCACCATACATTGACTGGACACGGCAATTGGGCCTTGAGGCCGATTTACGTAAGTGTTAATAACATGAGTTCTAATTATCACAGAGACCTCAAACAAAGGTTTATTTCTTCGTCGTACCATAAGAGATTTGTAGCAGAGCAGCAAATCTAACTTGACAATCATATATCTTCAGTATGTGATATATATCAACCTTCCGAAGTTCGGACATCAAGAATAATTGAAAATTCATCATAATTTCTAGGAATAATAAAATTTTATAGAAAAAATTGGCTCATAGATACTACACTTCTTGTACTTTAATATCACATACGATTGAGTTTTTTCCAATAACGGATTTGAAGCAATAACCCCAGAAATTGATGTAAGTTGAGCTTTTGGGGTCCTTCGAATCACCCAATGAACCCAAAGGAGACGAAACACCCAAAGGAAGTGAAAAATTCTTAACTAGTAAAAACAATTTCTAACTAGCAAACAAGTTCTAGATATCGAAAATAAATTCTAACAAATGGAAACAAGTTCTAAGTAGTGAAAACCGCTCCTAACTAGTTTTCATCAGCTGCAACTAGTTTTCACTTTTTCACTAGTTCCAGCTAGTTTTCACTAGTTTCAGCTAGTTTTCGCTAGTTCCAGCTAGTTTTCACTAGTTTCAGCTAGTTTCCCAATAAATGTTTGTTTGCTTATCGTGTGTTTCTTGAACTTTCATGAACGCAGAATGTCGTGTCGACTTAGGTTAAGTTATTTGATTTACCATTGACATATAGTGATTTCATTCATTCGTCAATCCAAAGAGTTTTAAATGCATTGATTATTGATTTCATGATTGCATTTGTTTATTGATTTCATTACTTTGATTGTTATTTATAATCTTGTGGGTGGGGGGGGGTGGCTCGCCTCCCAATAATTATGGCGTCATGTAAAACCTTTCATGTCATTTCACTTCATACATATATACATATAAATACCCTCTCCAATCAATTATGTATATATAAATGTCACATGTCAATCGATCAATTAATTATATATATGTATGACGACACTTATTTCAAAACGCGTAACAACGCCGTTATTTTTTATGGCCAGCTAGGCTTAATTTTTTGGCCTGGGTCATATCTAAGTAGGTCAACCTACCAAATCCCTGCAAAAATTATTAGCATTGCTCAACTCCTTCGGTCACTTATAGGGTGGACAGACAAATCTATAAATTTACAAATATGCATATATATGTGTGTATCTAATTGGCCTCAGAGGGGTGTACCTCTATTAGGCCAATTAGATACATGTATCTACATATACTTAAATCTTCAACGAAAATATGATCGCCTCTCTCACTTCGTTCGCGGGGTGGTAAAATTAACTCTTTAAAGGTTTAACTAAGTTGGGGCATATAAAAAATAAATTACGGTGGAGTAGAGTTTTTGGCCGTTACGAGTTTGAGGCTCGTACACTCAAAATTCCTGGTAATGAATATCAGTACGCTACTTGCCATTTCACACTCATGTCAACTTGATTGTGTCGTAAATCATTTGTAATTGTTATTTCCAATTCATATTTTTGGGTGACAGCTGCCAATTTTATTCCGTTCATTTGCAATTGGGCTGAGAGGTTCTCAGGCTCCAATCCAACGTGCTTGACTGAGCATTTTTCGGCATTAAAGCGCATCTTCCAAGTTGCGGGCCATGCATTGGGCGGTAGAGATCTTGTTGGAGCTCAAATCTATTTGCAGTAGGATGATGTAGTTTAGTGTTATCAAGAAATTTACTGATTTTACAGCGGATCTTAACACATAGATCATTGATGTAAATTATGAAGAGAAGTGGACCCAGCACGCTACCTTGTGGAACCAAAGATGAAACCGGCATCCAGTCTCTCGTATCTCCTTGCAGCTTTATTCGCTGCAGCCGACCAGAGAGCCATTCTCGAATCAAACGTGAATAGTCTTCGTGGATGCCATGGGTTTCTCATTTTTACTAACCGTTGATGAGGGACTTTATCAAATGCCTTTTGAAAGTCTAAGTAAACGAAGTCTACTTCTTTTTCACTGTTTGTGATTTCCGTAACTTTTGAAAAGTCGTCTAATAGATTGGTTAGGCAGCTTCTTCTATCTCGGAACCTGTGCTGGCTGTCGGAAATGAGCTGTGATGAGCCTCTTTAGCAGGCGTTAGATGGTTTTGCAGACGACTGAGATAGGCTGATTGGTCGATAGTTATTGATTGACACTTTTTTTATCCCACTTCTTACGTATAGGGATCACGTAAGCGAGTTTACAATCTTGTGGAACTCCTCTCGTGCTTAGAGACTCATTGAATATGTCGAGGACTGGCGTCATTTCCCGTAAGATACGAGGAGAAAGATTTACTGAGCGTCTACACGACGATCTTTTTCGTCGAAGTTTGTGATCGCGGAGAGATTTTGATCGCCAAACACACGCGGAGAGCCTTCGAAGTCCGTGATCTTTGATCGCCGACAGTGCTGGAAATCACG
>LQNS02277602.1:21320835-21335654 GCA_001587735.2 Parhyale hawaiensis | reverse complement strand
TTCGAACTTCTGTACTGCGGGAAGCATTTGGCAACTATGTGTTGCCAATTAGTAATAACTGTAGCATATTCCTCAAATTACGTCTGTACTTTTTTTTTCATTAGTAAAAGCTACAATGGAGAAAGAGTTCCGTTTTAATAGAATAAACGGATGTACAGTGTGAATGGCAGTAGAAATTTAATAAATTTATAAATAAAAAATGAGAAATTATTGTTCTATCTTGTGCATTTCTGCATTTCAGGGGATGCCAGTGAATGAATTTTTAGCTATACTTTTTGCCAGTATACATAAAGTTTAGCCCGCCAATCAGCATCAACAACTACAATAAATATCTGACGGTTAATGTGAGGGTGGAATATCGATTAATAGTAATGGTATGCTGAATTTGCGTTTAGTGACCTTGAGTTGATCGTGGCTTCTGTTTTTTATGCCGTTGGGACAAGTAGGCGAATTTGTTTGTGATTTTGATCGTCGATTCTTGTGTTTGTGATCGTTGAAAAGATCGTCGTGTAGATGCGCCTATAGTAAGCAATTAGCCCATCACAAGTTACAACTTACAAGAAGTCCTCTCAGTCATTACTGAGGAGCGGCGTCAAGGCCCACGTTGGTGACACGCCTCATCTCTACAAAGGTACAAAGGTATTACTGAGGAGCGGAGGGGAGAGGTTGCGTTGCAGACTGCTCTCGGTCCTACTGCTTTATACTCTTAAGAAAAGTCATTCAATGAACTAGCTATCACAATGAAATATCACTTCATACATCTACCACTGCCTACAATAATGCCCCAGCAACTGAGATAACCACGTACGAAACGGTGGTTTTTCGGGCACATTTTATTAGGAAAAGAGTGGGGAAAACGATTGCACTGGGGACCCAGCTAGCTGAGCATTGCCTGTTGCTCTCGTAACTCTGATAGCTCTGCAAGTGCTAGTAATGCGTAGCCGTCAGCTGGGGGTGGCCCTGCCAGCACCCCCCCCCCCTCCATTGATGCTTTTACTTTACCTTTACTGTACTGTGGTATATAAGAGCCTGCCTGCGAGCAGCTGGTCAGTCTTCAGTGAGCTCTGTCGCACTGAAGAGATGTCTCTCTCCTTTGCGGCGCTACCAGAAGTTCGGGTAACACACTAGCCAGGGAGACTCAGGAGCTTCCCGAGTCGTACTCTACACCGGCTCCTGCGGTCGCTCTGCCATTATCTTCGACTGCTTCACCGCTCGCTTCTTGCCCATGTCAAAGCTTCTCCTGTACCTGCTTCATCGCCTTGACTTACGGTGCTCAAAGCACCCCCGAAGACGTCTGCCGCCGCGACGACCTAGCAAGATGTGCCGCATCCCGCTACTGACAATTTGGGCTCGCATCGCCCTGAGGATTCTACCACTTTAGCACTCTGGGCACGTTCGATCGATCAGCAAAATCAAGCAATAGCGGCTTCAATTGTCAAAATATTCCGACAGATGCTTTGGCTTCAACTTGTTGATTCAATTTCAATCGTTGACTCTCAACCACACTTCTGAATCAGTTACCTCTGAGAATTCCATGAACTTATTCTTACTCGTTAAAATGGAGATTTCAGTCGACTCAACTTAATTGGGCTGCTTCTAGCACCTGCATCACGATTCACAGTGACTCAGCTAAAGTTCCTGTCTGCATTTCCGAACAAGGTAAGTCAAGTGTGCTTGGCTTTAACGGCTCAATCGAACGTGCCCTTTGTCACTGCTGTCCTACACCATCTTTTCAACCTGATGCAAATGCACAAAACGTTATGGTACCTTTATTTCATTCACCTTATCAGTACCTCAGTTGTGCGTCAGAGTGCGCCACACACCAGGTCCGGCAGCCATGTCGCACCCAGCACCGTCTCTGCAGCACAGTGCCATCAATATTAGAGGTGGATGCTATGTCTATAGGGCAATAGCATCCGGAGCTAACTGACTGTCCTGGATTTAATCCTGTTTAGTGTTTACATTCAGTTTTATCACTCATACTAAGTCCTGTGCACCAAACGCAGCAGGTCCCTATTCATATACTGAAGGAGAGCTGGTCATGAGTGTCTCTAATAAACAGTCAGAGGCCGCAAACGATGCAATGATGAATACTCTAATGTCTAAGCAGACCTAATGGAGTCCTTCAAACAGCCTTCAATGACACACTTTGCGTATTCTCAGAAACGAAATTACGAATATTTTTTGTTGAATTCTCCCGCCTACAAAAACAAATTCAATTATTTAATGAGGGCCCAAGCTTCGTAAACAACCCCCCCCCCAATCCCACGACCTCCACCTTGGCGCCATCACTCTTCCTTTAGATAAACTAATGTGGTGGTTGAGCCCAATTCACACACAACTTTTCAAAAACCGTAGGCAAATTGGACAAACTACTTCGGTAAATGTCATCTTTGGGGAATCTGGTCCTTGGAGAAGTTGGTCCTTGGGGAATCTGGTCCTTGGGGAATCTGGTCCTTGGAGAAGTTGGTCCTTGGGGAATCTGGTCCTTGGAGAAGTTGGTCCTTGGGGAATCTGGTCCTTGGGGAAGTTGGCACATTTCTATGTTCGCGAAAAAGCTAAAAACTCTCCCACACGAATTCAGCGTTTGAAACTTGGTCTGGAGATAAGTGCCCGCCCCCCCCCCCCGATCAGATATGGAGTTAGAGCTCGCACAATTCTGCCGCAGGGAACGAGATTACCTAGTCTGATTAGCTTAACGTGTCCGAAACGACAAGCCCGATCACTGATTTCGCTGCCTTGGATCGAGTTTCAGGATTAAATCACGGACCAAGTGTGCTTGTGATGACCAAAACTTGATTCACAGAGGAGAATTTAAATCACAAAATTTATTTTTGGAGAAGTTTAGACTAATTGGATTTGACTTTACCTAAGTGGACCGACTGAACACGCCCCTATGCTGTGTTTATGCCACAGTTCTGTAACCAGTTGCACAACAGAGATTGAGGGATCATACGGTGGACCTATACGTTCGGACGCCTATACAGCTTGTTTTATTTCATCACTTACATAATGTATACATAGAGCACTGCACGTCTTCTGATACACGCATATGCTGTCGTACTTATACCGGTTAAAGCATAAACAGAACCTCTATTTATAGCTGGAAGAGCACTATTGATTACGGCCTGAAAAATGATCCATATAAGTTAAATAGGTTAATGTGCTGACTTTTTTATTGCAGATCTTCCCCTAATCTTTGCCACCAGCTGCGGTTTCGCCCTCATGCGCCATTAGCCACAGTGTCTAATATCGGGAAATCATAGACAGTTATCCGGTGTCTACGGGGCGGCATCGGCTAGTGTCGGATAACCGCTTAAAATTTTCCGATTGGAGTCCTGTTGCCAGATAGTTACGACTCTCGTTAATGGCAGCATCCTGCCATCAAATATATATCAATACGACAGCTACTAGTGATTAGTTCCACAGTGACCGTTGTAAACCGAGGAACCTTTATTAACCTTTAAAATGTATGACATTTTCTAACACTCAATTTATGAGTGATGATCTGTGTTTCAAATTCCATTAACAAATTATTTAATACTTTTTGTAACACAAAAGGATTACTGTTATCATCCATTCATTTCCTTACAGAAGTTTTGGCCGCCCTTGGAGCTGATTTGCGATTTTATCTTACGGGTCGGCCAAAATTCTGTTAGGGCATGAGGTCCCTGTCAGTATAGTAATATACCGAATAGGTCAAATGTGTACAGCGCCTGTACAATGTATTTATGGATGTTGTGCCTACAGTTGTACATAAAAATGATGTAAAACTAAACAATATTATTGAAAGACGTTAATAAGGTAATGACGCCCTACAGTAATTGTATCAACAGTGCTTTTTTCCTTTTACTTAGACAGCTGTCACAATGGGACGGCATTGATTAGTTTTTGCCATCCTCATTAAAGATTAATTTTTGTACAAAAATAACGCAAACAGAACGGTTCCCATTAATGTTAAAAATTTATAATGAAAGGATATCTGTGCCTAATCTACAGTATACGAGTGTAAGAGGCTAGGTTCAGTTACGATAAGATAGGTTCGGCTAGGATGGAGTTAGCTTACTTTAACGTAAGCTAAACGTAACCTTTGCTGTTCTACATAACCTAACATCTCGTTAGCTAATCCATGGCCAAACCTATACTTTAAATTGAGAAGATATAAGCCACTATCTGCAGTTGCTCAGCTATACGAGAGATGATCTACAGCAGGGAATATCAGGAGAAGGAAGATCTTCAAACGTGATCTCCACCATAGCGTACCAGGAGGCAGGTGGTCAAAGAGGCAGTATAAGTACGTGAAGGAAACGTGAGGGAGGCATCTCATCTGGTGCGCCGGCCGTTCTGGTACACACCCACAAATGCCCTTAGGCGGCCGTTTAGGCACAGCCGCGTGAATTCCTTCCAAAGCCAGTTTTTTTATGTCCCATTAACAGATTAGCGTGAGGCTCACCTACGCAATTTCCCACTATTTGAAAAAAAAAAGAAGTGCAATCACCAATCGGGAGCATCAGAATTTCGGTAGACGTTCGTTTTCAAATTGTGGTGAGCTTAAAAATGAGGTAGGAGCTGAGTGCTGGTAGTGAACGGTCCTATAGGACAGAGCAGGTAAGTTTACCGAACATTTCTCACGGGTCTGCGTCCCGTCACGTACAGAATGGGACGGTTTTGGCGCCGAAAGCCGCCTGCTATTGTGGTGGACATAGCACCGCAGTTGAGGTTGTGGCTCCAGGCTAACTTGGAAGCGTAGCTTTTTCATGTAGGTTTTTTCATGAGGTAGAGGACGGTTGTTGACACTTAAGGATTGAATAATATGCAGGTAAAGACACCGATTTAAATAAAATAGCTTATAGTATATTATATGTTATTGATAATGTATAGTGAATACGACGGGAAGCATATGTGTCATAAGCTTTATGAACAACCGCGCAAGAGAATTACTCCCAGCAGTAATATCAAGTGTCATAGATTTTACGAGTATTTTACGAAATGGAGGACTTGGTTTCGGAAGTCTTTTTCATGCAGAAGAGAAGATCGCATACAGCAAAGCTTATGAAATAGGTTACTATAGGTATAATGTTTCAGTACGTCGTTTCCACTTAGTTGATTGATCCCACTTATATTATTCCAGTGATTTTATGAAAACGTATTGATTTATCGCGTTTATTTTCTCTTCAAGGAGTTGAAAAGCATCTGGGTAAAAGGTTTCGTATTTATACATCTATCTGTTTTTATCGAGATGTTCATTCGTTTGTAATGGTAATAATCATGCACAATATTAATGAAAATATGATTCATGTAGTATTATAAGCTTATACCAGCCAAAACAATAAGAATCATCTTAGAAATTCACTCTCACTATCAAAAAGAGCATGTAAAAAGACGTTGTTAAATCCCTTTTCATTTCTAAAGATAACATTTGCATTATGATTAACCATATTAAGTACTTGCCACTCGTGGTGTTTTCTGTAATTAAGAGTTAGAATACATAATATGATTAATTATTCATGATGGAGCCCTTTGCCAAAACCTCACGGTGCTTTAAATATGAATTGCAGAGATAAGATCATTTCAAGAAGAAATAAATACCGCTAGCCACCTTATTCTCCATATCTCTCACCATTTCGGACTGCGACTACACTTGCTCATCTGTGGCCAGTGGGCCTATACCCGCAGCACAAACCAGTGCATGTGGGTTTCCCAGGTGAGGGTGTGGTCTAAGTTGACCTTACCTTTACCTTTATTTGATTGTTCGTGTAGTAGAGTCGTACACTTACTTTATACGCTGATGTCACTCTTCAATTATCAATGAAATGACAAAATTGCCATTGATTTCTACATAAACTTAAGTGAAGACGTGATATCAGAAAATCATATGCATTCATGCAATGTCTACGTATGTAGCGAATGGCATCGAAAGTAACAGATAATCGCATTAAATTTTCAATTGTAATATACGGCACAGGACACGCTCATACGAGAGCCTTAGTTGTGACCTGCTTATACGCTCTATAGCAGCTCACTTTGAACACTTTGTTTATTAATATCCAATTAGTTGGAACCTGTAGAAATTCCAGAAAAGAGAAGCAATGTTCTTCAGTGATATTTCAGACTCGTAAAATCCTAATTTTCCCCTCTCTAATACTGAAGACTGCTGTGGAAATTCTACCAACAAAAGAATTGTTCGTCAATTCTGTTATGCTGCTCTTAAGGCCGTATCATGCATACAAAGGTTGAAATATGTTCCAAGTCAAGCAGTGAATCTTATATCTAAGACCGCCACCTCTGAAGTTAGATGGCACTTTGCTCCAGGGTTGTAGTACATTGGTGATTCTCGGTGCTGTCTTTGCTTGGAAGCTTACTTTTGAGCCGCATATCGCTATTAGGCGACTGATGTCACGTATTTCCATTAAGATTGGGCTCCTGCGTAAGGTAAGTTCGGTGTTTGGTGAAGAGGATATCTGCCATGGATGCTTTTATGCTGCCTGTGTTGGAGTATTGCTCAATGGTCTGGGCTTCAGCTGCTAACGATCACTTACCTCTGCTGAACCGACTTCTTAGTTCAGCCATGTGCACTGAAAGTGGTCTGGTGAATCTGTCCCATAGAAGAAGATTGGCCTGACTCTGTATGTTTTTCAATGTGCACAACAACGAAAGACATTGTTTGCTTTCTTCTATCCCTGCCTTCAAGGTCTTTAGGAGGATTAGGCCTACACGTGCTGCGGTTGATGCGCACTCCTTCACTTCAGAGTCGAACTCGTCAGTTCAGTCGGTGTTTCTTCCCCTGGTCTCTTTTAGTTTGAAATTCATTGCCAGCATCAGTTTTCGGTCGTGTCGGCCAGCACGCGCTAAAGTCAGCTGTTAATGGTTTGTGTGGGATTTTCTTCAGCAGCGTTTCGGGCTTCCCGGTGTTGCATAATGCTTCATTTGGCTTGCATTACCTGCCCGCAGTGACCCGAGCTTGAAGTTTTAATATTAGTAATAACTGATAATAATGCTTGCAGTAGCAGCTTAAATTTGTACTTGATTATTTCTCCTACTAATCCTTTCCGAGGTCGTATCGTGGATACCTCAAGGAGGCCCTAATTTCCCCCTAACTAATACTGATAAAAGCGTCACGGTGGGACTAACTAAGTAACTGACTAACGGAGGGCCAAGCAGAATTATAATATAGACCAGTGGGCCCGCGCTGTCAAAAATGACAGCGAAGAATTTATGCTGACCTTCTTCATTGATCATAATTTCATTGTTATAACTTCTAACCTAAAAGCACCTAGAGATTAGTGTTTACGGCTTCACCACCGATTAGTCTGTGGCTTCACAACTGCTAAACATCAGAAATTCATCGCGATCAGCAAATAAGCAGATAAATAAATTAACAAACAGATAAGTAAATAAACAAAGAGATAAATAGATAAACATTTAAATACATATCGGTCTATTATGTTGTAGATTATTGAGAATTTATTATAAGCTGTCAAAGACTACCGGATGCGAAGCCAAAAGTGGCCGTAAATAATAAGTATGTAACGACTCGCTGCCACGATTCGTGGACATGATGGTGATCGTGCAAAAGAAGAGAGGTTGCAATTGAGTTCTTGATTACATTTAATTACCTAAGATAAGGAGGTTATCTTTTCTAGTTTGTCTCTCTCTTTGTCTCTCTGTGTATTTGTCTGTCACTAAGATAACTCACACCGACGGATTCTTACGAAATTTGCATGGCTTGTTAACTATATTAGGAGAAACAGACAATCAACTTTTTTTGAAGATTCATTTAACCCTCTGTTTGTTTGTTTGCTTTTTTTTCTCAGTAGCATAACTCAAAAAAGCATAAACCGATTTTGGGGAATTGTTGGGGTTTTTACTAGGAGCAAATGGCCAAATTTTTTGGTTAATCTATTTGTCAGTTTGTTTGCTTATCTCTGTGTTGTATTTATGTTTTTCAGAAGCATAATTCAAACAAAAAGTTACAGACGAATCTACAAGAAAAGTGCAGAAGCTGTTATTACTTTCAAGAGACACGAATGATCAACCGTCGGTGATGATAAACGGAAATCCTAGTTTTCGAGCCAATTTAAATTTTTCGTTAATGTTGTCTTGCTTAATTAGCGAAGGTATGCGATCTCATAGTGCTGTGCTATCAAAATACCAGAGTTGTGTGCACTAGTGAAAGAAACTAGGGGCGTTAGACCTGAGAAATAGTAGCGGCGCTAGCGCTACACATTTCAAAACCTAGCGGCGCTAGCGTTAGTTTTGGGCATATCTACTACTGGTCGAAAATCTAGCAACATTTATTTCAGTGTTGGGAAAAACATGAAGAGCAAGATGGAAATAAAATATAATATTTACTGCATTGCAAATAGAAGAAATAAAAAAGCGTTTTACGGATATTCTATATAACGAAAAGATACATGAGAGTAATATACTATATTTTATAATGCAAAATTAGGACTAGCGCTTGACATCGGCGTAAAACCTTGCGGCGCTACTAGCGCCGCATTCTCAAGCTTAACGGCGCTATGGCTTGTGCTACTAAAACGCTAGCGGCGCTACTAGCGCACGCTAGTTCTAATGCCGCTAGGCACAACTCTGGAAAATACGGTGTCGATAGCGTCAATTGCAGTATTTTAAACAGGCAGGGCATGAGCCCGGTCACCCTCAGTATCTTGTTGATCAAAGTTCCGCCAAACATCAAGCCTAGAATTAAAAATATGAAAGTTTTTTGTCTCTTATGTCTGAAATTTATTGGTAGTGTACATATATACTACCCTGGGTATCTAAAACAGAATTCGCACGTCATTCATATCAACGCATCCACTTGTCCGAAAGTGTTGCAGCATCGTTATCTGCACAACTTTACTTACGTCACAAAAAGTTATTAAAATGTTGCCCGTCAAATCAGTTTCCTCGGCAAGTATCACTGAGCAAGTTACGGATATTTCTTCACATTTGGAGTGAAATAAAACTGCGAGAAAAGTGTACTTTTATGCGATCTCTAGAGCACAGTAACACATTCGAACAAGTGTATGATATGAGAGAACGCGTTGATATGACCGACCTGTGAATTCACTGTTAGGTACTTTACATTGGCAGCTCACTCGAAGCACAGCAATACCATCTTCCATCCTGCCACAGTTGATCACCGTACCCGAACTCCGGATAAACTTCCTATCCGTATGATCCGTGCAAGTAACTGAAAAACAAGTAGAAAGAAGCTAAACTGAGGGAGCCGGGAGTGGAAAGAATTTGCAGCAGATTAAATCAGCACTCTTGGAAGAGTGTGCCATCTGAGGCCGCTAACCTACTGCATCGTTCCAGAGCGTAAAGAGGAAGCTTGAAAGTAAGCGATAGTTTGCTTCTTGTCAACAACGGGTGATACCTACTCGTTGCATCAACTTTTCATTTCTTATTTTGAGGGCCAGGGTTACTAATCTTATCCCTCTATAAAACAAGAAGGCACGAAATGCATGTGTGTCAGCTTCAACAATGCTGTGAAAACCAATATAAATCTATGGTATGTATGCATTTATTAACACAGCCAAGAATGTTACTTCTTCGTCTCTTTGTCACTTTGTTGTCTGTCACCAAGATAAATAAAAAAGCTATGAACGGATCTTTACGAAAATTACAGGGAATGTTAGGCATGTTGACAGTCAGTAACAAATGATTAACATATGGTGGTAATCCGTTCATCTCTTGGTTCGTTTGTCTGCGCATTTTTTCTTGATACCATAACTCAAAAAGTTATATTTATATATATTAACGATTTTCATGAAATTTACGTGAGTTGTTAGGTTTGCAATCACCTATGCAGTAGGAAAACAATGGGAACTTACAGTCATATATCTCGAAAAGTAGAGTCCTAAAAAACTATATTTATGAATCTGCATCGAAAAATGAGTCAATTAAAAAACTTAAAAATTTATACCTCGAAAATGTAAAATTTTACCAAATTTGCCCCCGGCATGGGGGAGCACTAGAGACCTCAAGGGCGCAAGCGCAGCTCTCTGCCACTTAGAGTATTCTTAAAGCATTTAATTCTAAAATTCATTGTTCATAACAGATGTTTATATACATGGTGTTCAGTAAGCATCGTTACAACCTTTCTATTACCGCATGTTTTACAAATATTCTCAAATTTGACGTTTTGTAAGTTTAAATATATGCTAAACATGTTTTACCCTCCAAATATTTTTTACTCGTTCTGCGCCCTCTCATGGAGCATAAAAGGCGCAAAAGTGGTTGGCAAACAATATGCCAGAGTTCATTTCCAAGAAAGAATGGCCTCCCTTCTCTCCAGATCTTAATACCCATAATATTAGCATTTGTTTCACATTGCAGAACAAGGTCTCAGCTCCCAGCAAAAAAATGTGGAGGCTTTGAAGGCAACATTCATGTAGGAATGGGCAAAAATTCCTTAAGCTATCACTCGTGACTCTTGTAACGAGTAATAGTTGAGCGACATGTTTATTTCGGTTTGATATGTACATATGTTTCGATTTATTTAATAAATGTGGGCAATAAAATTTAACGATAAAGTTCGAACACCCTGTAGAACTTTCACTGTATATTTTTACAGTATTATATACAACGTTTTTTCCTTCCCTTGACAGGCCTAGCAGTGTCTAAGGATGAACAACTAACGAATAATCGTGTAACTTAGTCTCATCTACAATTCCCATTTATTTTGTATTGTTATTGTTAAACCTGCTGTACGAAAGAAAAGAACAAACAAACTATGATAAGGTTGCACCCCAATTGTTGAAAAAAATGGCTATCAATGCTATTCAGTTTCGACGCTAAACTGTTATTGAGGAAATGCTCCTCACTCTATTAAATAGTATATTGTCTCCAAACATGTAAACACGATTTGTAAAGTTAATGAAAGGCAGTATTCAATCTCAAAAATAAATATTCTTCATTAAAAATAATAAATGGGAAGAGGATAATATATTTTAATAATATCTTCTATTCCATCAGCCTTGCAAAATCTGCAGTGAGAGACAGAAAAGAAACACGTTTATTAGAGTTATTTGATATAAAGTTGCATATATAGTGTGTGTGTGTGTAGTTGTCTGAGGCATGCTACAGTGGTGGTTCTTATCTAAATGAGACATTTTTGAAGCTTCCAGGGCACCCATGGTTTTAGGGTATTCATGCAAGACATTTTTCTTGGGTATCCAGGCAAGACATGTTTTCAGGGTTTTAGGGTATCCAGATAAGACATGTTTCCAGGGTTTCAGGGTATCCATGCACGCCATTTATTCAGAGTTTCGGGCTAGCAAGAAAAGAATCATCCCTGTACGGGAAGACTCTTAAACAGTAGTCAAGAAAATTTGATTAGATAACGCACAAGTTAATTAGTTTAAGGGTGTTGGATAGATTCGTCCAATATGAATGATATTATTTCTTCAGCTTTGTTTCAACTTACTTTCAAGTTCAGCGATTAGCTCAGTATGCGCTTATCTGGATCGAATTTCAGGCGTCGTGCAAACCGCTTGGGTTTGAGAGCAGAAAGCGCTCGATCATACCCCTAACGGTCGAGTGGTTGCGAGTACTGTATCGCAAAGTAATCTTTCCGAAAGCTGATCGAGGTTTCGCATACGGAACCTCGATATAAGCAAAGAGCAAATATAGCAATAATAATCGACGCAAGCGGAAAGACTTACGGTACTTCTTGAATGTAAAGATACCTTTCAAGACTAAATTCTCCTAGACAATGGACATATCTAAGTTCACGTTTAGCGTTAGTCACTTCTGCAGGAGTCCAAGAGATTTTCTTTAATGAATGTAAAGAAAGTTTTTCAACGAGTTGATCGAGACTCGGAACAAGTAAAGGGATATACAGTAACGTCCATGTTGTTTTCCAAAACTCAGTGTTTTTCAATAAAACTGAAAAGACAATTCGTGCATGAGAGAATATCCCAGTGCAATGGAATAGTTCACATTTAACTCTTGTTACTTTCAGTGCCAAAATTTTACTTTTTGTGCGTGTGTGCATTTGAAAGCAAACGAGTAACTTCTGCGGGAGCTTGGATCCAATAGACAAAAAGTTATATAAGTAATTTCGCATGTGAAAGAATGGTTTATGAAGTGCTACCTTCTGTAACTAGAGAAGTACTCTGAGAGCGCATACCTCCACCCAGCTAGGTAATGTCAACGTAAAATTCTAAAGGGTTTTGAATCGAGGATTTTTGCTTTGATCATTACCAAAATGGGGTTCTTTGTCGCTCGTAACAGTCCTAGCAGTTAGTGTAATTTTTTTTGATAATCCGTCAATAACTTTTTGAATTTAGTTTGACAAAAAACAAAAATATAAACACACCGATGAGAAAGTCACCTTTAAAATATCTTCAATTCGTGCATCTTAACCATCTTAACAGTTCCTGAAAATTTCTTTATAAATCATTCATAACGTTTAATTTAGGTTATGTCGCTGCCAAACAGTAAAACATACAGTGAAACGCACAAAATGAGAAACAAATCATCACAAATATTTGGTTATGTATTCCACTTGGTAACAGTTTCTAAATAAATTTTTTGAGACTTTCTTGAAAATCTGTGAAATTTTTGAGTTACGTTACCAAGCAACGAACAAGAAGACAAACAAACGGTTGAACGAATTTTCTACGAATTCCTAACAGTCCCTGTGAATTTCATTTGATCCGTCCATAAATGACTGACAGAACTTGATGATAGACTCACACACAAACAAACAGACAGACTAACTCCGACAAAAACATAACCTCCTTGGCTGAGGTAATTAGTGAACCTTTTCAGGCGACTCCTGCGGTTTCTAAGCCACGGACAATTTCTCTTTCCAATGAAAATCCAACGGTTTCGACCGATGTTTTTTGTTCGGACTATCCCGCTTGTGTGGTCACGGCCTATTTTGGGTAGGGAACCTACCGTGAAAGCTTCTTTCCATGGATTTTTTTATGAAGCTTGAAGGAAACAAGCTTTTTTCTTTTCGTTTATACCGATAACAGTGTAGGAAGCCACGATTCACCGGAAGATGAATTTTCTCTTCGATCTTTCACCAACCAAGTTTACCTGCTGCTTATCTACTCCTGTCTATCTTCGGACGACGAGCACGTGACACTGTGTACGGTCCTCGACGAGCAAAGACGTCCCTCAGAGGCACTTCTCCTTGTATAGTCACATCGTACGGCGCATTGAAGGAATTGTTCCTGTATTGCTAGGATGAAGATTTCGTGCCGCGTAGACACAAACAGACGCAGATTCATAAGTCACGCACCAATACACAAATAAATGCCCACTTTTCAGGCACGTATAGCATAGATTCACGAGAAGTGAGTTTAATTAGGCAGCAAATTAAGTGAGTTTTAGATTCACGCCACCAACAGCAGCGGCAGGAGTGACTCACGCGAGTGCTGAGGAGCTGGATAAGGTGACGACTGCAGCACGGAGACCGCGGGAGACATCACTGGAGAGAACGCCTTGTAGGGATTGATTGGCTGCAGGCCCCTGTCTGTTGGTTTGCTGGTCCCTGTCTGTTGGTCTGCTGGCCCCTGTCTGTTGGTCTGCTGGCCCCTGTCTGTTGGTCTGCAGGTCCCTGTCTGTTTACCTTCCTTGATGACACTTCGGACGAGGTCCAAGTGGTGTTATGAACGCCACCCATCTTCCGCAGAGGTGATGCTGCAGTCCGTGACAAGCGGGATGGCTAACAGCGAGTTATCCCCACAGTTCACGTAGCCGCTTACAGCAGGTTTATATGGCACTTTCAGTAAGTATGCGTCCAGTAAGTTTTTAAATTTTGTAGTCTCTGTACCGGAGGTATTTCGGATGTGACGTGGCATTTTGTTAAATAAGAGTATTGTTGAATAAGAGTATTGGGTAAGAGATGCTGCGCTTGCACATCTTAAGAATTTTTGCTGGCACATCATCTGGTCCCGCTGCACTGTTGCCGCTAAGTTCGTCAATGGCTAATTTTGTGAACTCGAAGTCCGTTAGGTAGTTTGTAGTTAACTCAACTCTTGGGATTTCAGGATTTTGAATTTTGTCACTAAAGAGTTTTTGATATTGACGGCTTAGTATTTCGCTCATTTCCTGGTCATCATCAACAATAGATCCTGCATCATTCACCAGTGGCCCGATTTTTTATTTTACCGAAGAATGATGTGATGCATAAGCTGATCCCTGGTGATCACTGTCTGTTGGCCTGCTGGTCCCTGACTATTGGCCTGTTGGTCTGCTAGTCCCTGTTAGTTGGTCTGCTGATCCCACAGTTAATATTGATAAGGTTAGTTTATAAGGTAAGGTAGGTTCTTCATACTTCCCATTCGCTCCAATTGGTGGTGGGCGATTTATCTCACGAGATGTTGGTTGGAAGAGGCACGGAAGGGACTTTCCGCACAGGAGTTTCTTTTTTCTTCTGCCCCTTTGCCTGTCTTCCTTTTGCTTTATCTCTCTTTTTAGCGATATGAAATTGTTTTCACTTCTACGTTTTCTCATTTTTTTATATATTCCCAATGGTGTTTTGTGCATAAGCATAAACTCGCATGATAACCTGATTATTCTCAACAAACTCCATAGAAAGTATGCACGTGTTGACGAAATTATGAAATGTTAACGTTTCTGAATGTCTGAATGTAAAATAATGAATGGAAAAAGTCTAAAAAGGAGAATAATTTCTTTCGCTTTACTAACACCTAGTGCACCATCTAAAGAGTAATGAACTACTCACATCAAAACAACACGGTTTTCGACATAAACGTTCCACTACTTCACAATTGTTGGAGCATTATGATTCCATCGTAGAGACATTGTGCCAAGGAAAGAATGTGGATGTAATC
>LQNS02277602.1:21259495-21287288 GCA_001587735.2 Parhyale hawaiensis | reverse complement strand
CTCAATAAAGCGCAAATCAATGAAGAATGAAGGACGAAAATCGCCAATATATTTGCCTCTCGCGTTAGCTGTAGCACAGATACCGGATTTCGCATGTAAGGCCAAATGCGAGTTGAACGGTGAATTCAGGCGTAACACACGAAGGAAGGAACGAACGAAGGAACAACGCTATTAATATTATAGATTCTGACTTACCTTCCAAGCGATCAAGTGCAATATGTACCTGCCTCGTTCTGTTTAAATAACCTACGGTAAATCAACGCTTCTGGGAGCCTTCCAGTGCTGATTGTTTGGCATTTTTTTCATTGGCTGCACGAGCATGTTTACCCACTATCGAGCAAATGATCAAATATGGCTATTTTGATAGTGCTGCGCAAACATTTTTCAGGCGCCTAGTAAAGGTCAAATTTGTCAATAATCGCACTATCGAAATTCTATTACACTCTGCTATGTCGACCCTGATGTAGCCTATTTGCTGTATTGTTTTACATCATTGAATTTTCTCCCACACTCACCGTAAAAATTGATATAACAAAACTTATATACATCTGTAAGTCACCTGTATACCATACATCCCAAAGCCCAGGGGTTTTGAGTGTTGCTAAGCTATGAACATGAAACGAAGTTTTGCATGCCATTCTCAGCCACATGTTTATATTGGCGAGAGAGAAACTGTGAACTGCTAGTACTAGCAGATTATGTACATTCCACTTCACCGAAGATAACGATCTGAAATTTTAAAAAATTAGCTACAGCTACAATGTTGTGAGGAAACCTACGTTTCTTGGGTATTATGTTAGTCAGCAATACTGAAATGTAATATATTTCTCGAATATACGCAATTTAGATCTTATTTCGTCTAGAATTTTTCTCGAAAGCACCCACGTTAGAATTTTTTTTTTCGATATCGTAGCGTGCGCAGTTTGGAAATATATATTCTCAACAGCACCCAGCCGAAATTTTTTTCAGATGGTACCCAATTTAAAATAGATCTTGAATGGTACGTATCGTATTTAGAATGCATCTCAGACGGCCCAATTTAGGACGACGTATCTTGAACACACCTATTTTATAATGCTCCGTGTCTTGAACGCACCCAAATTACATAATATCTTGAACACACGCACTTTACTTCTCTCAGTCGCGCCCAATTTAGAAATTTTCTTGAACGCGCTCAATTTTAGAATTTTCTTGAGCGCATCCTATATAAAAATTTCTCGAACGCATCCAATTTACATATTTTCTCGAAAGCTTCCAATTTGACATTATGATCCACTGCACGTATTCGAAAAGTTTCCTCGAACTTACTCAATTTGGAATATATCTCGGACGCACCCAATTTATAATATCTCAAACGCACCCAAATTTTGAATATATTTTGAACTTAGTCTAGTAATTTTGTCGATCGCACCCAATCTGAAAAATTCTCTTCTTCGCCCAGTTCAAGATTTTTTAGAGTGCACCCGTTTAAAATTTTTCTCGAACGCTCCAAATTTACATTTTTTTGAACGCTTCTAATTTACAATTTTTTCGAACGCTCTATTACAATTTTCTTGAACGCTCCCAGCTTAGAATTTTCTGGAACGTTCCCATTTCACAATTTTCTTGAACGCTCCCTATTTGCAATTTTCTCGGACGCTCCCAATTTACAATTTTTTACCGCTCTCAATTTACAATTTTCTCGAACGCACCCACGCAAGCGTTTCGCATGGGAACCTTGTCTAGGCAATAGACGACGACCTTTGATTTCGGAAGCACCGCTATCGCACATCGCGCGGTTCTCTGCCTTATCGGGGCGACGTCTGGGAATCCTGGGGTTGCAATTATCATATGCGCCGTGCAGAACTTGTTGCTTATCGTGAGTGTGCTCGTCTTCACATGAGGACATGAGAATGGGAGCATACTGCGTGATTGCTTGCCTTCTCTGTCACGTCCATGTTTTTAAGGAATTTTTTGCAACTGGAAAAATTGTGCAGAATAAATTTAGGAAGTTTACTTTCCGATCTCGGTATAAGCGGTAGTGACATCAGTAGTGTATAAGAGCAACAGATAATATTTCTTTATGTTTTGCCTCGATAAAAAAAAACCTACAGGGCCTACGGCGTCAAGCTAGGATCAAGCCGATATCGCCTAGAGTGTGAGAAAAAAATATGCCCGTCAGGTAATAATTGTCTGTTTTGGTAAAATAAAATATCATCTGGTGTTAATCTACGGCGTAGTAGGTTGGTAGCTGGTGCACCCATAGGACATAGAACAGCAACTCACACACATTTACTATCCTTTGGATGTAAGTAGTTGCTACACTTTTATGATTGAGTTATGTTAGCTTATATCAATTTAATGAGAGCCGGAATAGAGTGCATAAAATCAATCTTCTGTTTCAGTAACATTGACGTGGCAGGCATTTTTCTTTTACCCCTTTGCCAACCGTATTTGAGGAGTGTTTTGTGCTGTTTTTGGTAAGCTCTAGTAGAAAACGTCTTATATTCTCTAAATGACCAGGATAGACCTCGGTGTTATTTCAGGTGTGGGTGTCTGATGAGTCGATTTCTGAACATAATGGCCAATCTCAGGGTGGTGTCTACATGCCCTGAGGTCGCAGAGGGTGTTGTCTGAACAGGTTCATAATAGCTCTTGAGAAAATCCCATTTTTCCCACTTTGGCCGCCAGCGTCAAAGGTCACTTTGGACCTAAGAGTCAAGTACTGTACCTACTTTTGCGGCCTATGGCTAGCCTGTACGCTACGATCGGGGGTTCCACTTCCAACGAATATTGGCCTGGAGCAGGACTAACTAGACTAGAGGCTACTGATGCACGTTCTCTAGTCAAATTAGTGACCACATGATGCTCTCCTGCCATGTTCAGTGATATTAGACCGAGGACTAGACTCGTCGCCAGACAGCTAGTGAGCGCGCAACGTGTTGAACGCGTGCTAAATTCCCACGACACGTATACGTGCGTGACTGTTGGTACGTGTGAAACATGGCACATGTTCGCTTGTATATGACCTGCTCTAACGTGTTTCTGTGTATCGTATGGGATAGCTGTTTTTGCAACCCTTATTGGTGTTTTCAATGTTATGTATTTCCATGGTACTATTTACTAGCTAGTATAGGGTTTTATGAACCGTATTACAGAATTATTCTGTGATATCTGATCCGCTCTCTTTTCTCTTGCTGGGCTGGTTGCGTGGGTGATTGATATCCTCATCGAGCTTCCTCTCTTCTCACGTCGCCAGTCTGGTGTATCCTAATAACTATAATTAGACTGACCATATGATTGAAGTAGTCTAAATATCATTGATACTCCCATCTAATAGTTGAGCATTTCTATGACATTCTTATGAGATTTCGATGAATCGTAATCGGTGTACTGTATATTACATTAGCAATACCAGTGGTTTTCACGTTACGAGAAGTGTGTATATCGATGATAGATTTATTTGTGTTTTGATATGTTCTTTAGTAGCCTCTCCGTACCTTTCGAGTTTTCCCCAAGTTATGTTTTAAGTTGTAGCTACTTCGAAATCATTCCTCAAAGCCCTATCCCAATCGGAAAATTTAAGGTGATTGGTGCTATGCCTATGCTATACGTACAGTGGGGGGGGGGGTAAATTTTCGTACACCATGAAACTACTTATTTAAAAGAATCTAGTGAACCAAACATAAGTATATTAGCTATTGCAGTATTTGTAGTTTTTGCGTAAGCAACACACACGCAACAACAAAATGAGTCAATTCCTTTGTAATAGGAATTATAGCTATAACAATTTATATATTTTTAGTTGCAAAAAGTATTCGTACAAGACAAAAAAAATTAAACGTTTAGCATCTTCTGGCGTAGCTTTTGTTCAGTTCAACGGCAATTAATCTCTTTCTAGGTATAGTATTCTACCAAGCCTTGCCATGCTTCCTGAGGGATTTTAGCCCATTCTTCCCTGCAGATTTGAGTTTCGGAATAGACTTCGGCCTCCTCCCATTAATGTTTAATTTCAGAAATCGTCACAAATTTTCTACCTGATTCAAATCCGGAGACTGGTGGCTTGGCCATTCTAGTTGTACATGATTATCGGTGAACCATTTCTTCGTGGTTTTTGCCGTATGTTTTGGGTCGTTGTCCTGCTGAAAAACGAATTCTTGCGGTAGCCCGAGTTTTTGAACCGACTCATTCAAATGAGGCCTCAGAATGTTCCCGATACATGTTAGCATTCACTCTCCCTCCTATGATGTAAATGTTACTTGTTCCACATGATGAAAAGCATACCCAAATCATAAACGTTACTACCACCAAATTTCGCAGTGGGAATGGTGTTTTTTAGTGCGAATGCCGTTCCGTCCTTCCTCCACTCATGGTTCTTTGAATTTCGTCCAAATAGCTCTATTTTAGTCTCATCCGACCACAACACGTTTTCCCAGAACGACTCAGGCTTGTCCTTGTGCTCACGGACGAATTTCAGACGAGCTTCCCTATTTCGTTTCGACAGCATGTGGGTTTTGCGAAGAGTTCGAGCACGTCAACGGTTTTGGTGCGGCTCGTGGCTTATTGTAGGTACGAAGGCCAACGCTTGTCCCTGCTGCTAGCAAGTCCTGCTGAAGCTCATTGCGAATAGCCTAGTCATGGGATTTTCGACACTTTCTAGGCCATTTTATTGTAAGCTCCGGGGGAAATATTCCGCCGCCTGCCAGATATAAGTTGGTTACCGATGGTTTCCGAACTTTTACACCTTTGATAAATGACCCGATGGTGGTAAGCGGTATCTTGAGTGTCTGTGATAGTTGCCTATAACTTTTCCCAGATTTCCGTTCTTTAATAATAAACTCTTATACAGAATTCCTAAGCTCCTTTTTGCCATGGTTACAACCTTCCTCTACGATGTCGCACAGAACTCCTGCAGCAAAGTATCACATCACAATGGGTTAAAGCTAATGCCTTTCCAGCGTCTCATCATATAGGTAGCTATTATTGTGCTTTTCATACCTTAACTGGATTTGTGGCCGCCGCTACCGTTGTCTTACTGTTTCAACTATTGGGACTGCCATCAATTCTGCTCTGGTACCTATAGGCTGAGAAACTCTGGTAGTGCAGGAGAACTATAGGCAGTCTCGTGTTCGCTCTCTCTTCCTTATTTTCGACTTTCGGTTCCCATGCGTGATACCCTTCTATAAGCGAATTATGGCATGACACACACTAGTCAAAAGAACGAGTATCGTCATTTTTTCATCCGAACGTTATATTCAACTCTTGTAAACACAGCTTTGAGATCGCCAAGAAATGGTGTAAAAATGTTTACCCTCAGTTCCGTTTATTCCGCTGCCGTTAGTTAACTTTCGGACATCTCATTAGCTAGCTATATCTTGAGAGATTTATAACTCAAAATTCTTTGTGTGTGCCATTCAAATGAGCACATCAACGCATTCGGACGAAAAGATGACGATACGATACTCGTTCATTTGACCAGCGTGTGTCATCAGCATTAGTTCCCCATTTTCTGCGACATGCCTGATGTATCGTACATTACTTGTACATCTCGTGAGCCACCGCGAACGTAAAGCGTAGGTATATGAAAGGCTGAGCGAACGCCCCTGTATATTTTACTTGTATATAATCGAATTACCAGCCAACTCTACAGTTTTCCGAGCATAGGCCTACCCACATGTTCCTCATGCCTTTCTCTCTGCGCTTGGATCCCCCGTTGTTTTTCTTGTTAGAAAGGCTTAAAGCTTGAATACAAATAACCAAAATGATGCCCTCTTAATATCACATTTGAGATCCACAATTTGAATATTCTAAGCTATTCCCAATAATTTGGCTAGTGGGTGGATGAGCGTTATAGAATTCCTTGTACCTGGCATGAGTGCTAGAGCTCCCTTGTTAACTGCAGGGCCGCCTGGAGAGGGCACAAAGGGAGCCTATTGCGGCAAAACGGGCAGCGATCCTGCAGCTCGAGCGAGACAGCTTTTTGTGACTACATTTCCATGCCCTGCGTACGCACGGCTGAATGTATCGCGCAGCAGCCTGCTCGACACGTACCTACGCGCTCCATGTCGTTCTCTAGTGCCATCCATGCTGTAGCTTGTGCCGGATGTCCGACATATGGCTGATGTTACATCCATGCTCTGTCTTCATCTGATATCTCCGTTAATATTTCATCCCTGCAAATCATGACCTACGCACGTTTATATTAGGTACCGTACATGCTCTAGAACCGAACTTGTAGATCGTAAGTAGCCTAAGTGCCTCTTTTAAAAATCCAAGATGTGTATGTAGATCCTACGTACGTATGACCGAAACTGCAGTAACCCTTTGCCAGGGAGCTGCAAAACGCTTTCGTAGGAGTAGAATTACTGAAGTAGCCATATATGGTCACTTGCCCGGTAAAGGGTTCAGTGTCCCATCACTGTCGTGATACAGTTGCTCCGATGACGTTTTCCAGCCACTCGGTACAGAGTTAATTCTGTGCCGCCTGAAAGGACTGCACAGTCCCGTTTCACATCGTTCTGTTCTTATTCGAAAACTGAAGTTTGCTGCCGGCGGTTACGGGTTTGGATGCCATCATTGTTCTATGACGACTCGCCTGCCGAGACGATCTCCGGCGATCTGCACCTTCCCGCCTCGGCTAGCTTTCCGTGTAGTTTTCTCTAGCGGCCTGCGCGATTTCTCCGTAATGCACTGCCGTGCTGTACATATTTATTCTGAGCCGGAGACCCTGCAGTCGTGGGAAGTTGCGTTATATTTTACTGTAAAGGTTACTGTGCTGAGGGACACCTGTGATTGTAATACGTTTTTTTTTTCTTTCAAATCAGCGTAAGAAGAGAGAGGAGAGTATAAGATCCTGCTCCGACTCCTGCTACTACTTTTGCTCGATACTAACTCATCGTTTCCCTGTAGGAGTCGGACTCCGCTTTTTTTACATAAGTACCGTTCAGCAACACTATTGACGCGCGCCCACCATATGACCACCATTAAAATTCGAATAGGTAATCAAATATCATTCTAAAACAAGAACGTTTTGATATCTCCACCATCTGGGACCTGTAATTATGAATTAAGTTTTTTATGAACTAAACCGTTCTCCCAAACAGACTTTAGTAGGAGTCATGATTGGCCGCTTAATTTAGTCTCTAAATTTTGGAATAACATGCGTCTGACTGCAACTCTTTCCAAACACCTCCAACTAGGTCGGGTTGCACACCTGCTTAAATTGCATTTAAGGCCTGCAATGATAAAATGATGAAAGTAATTGTAAAATTTTTATGGATCTTCCATTGTTGTCACTAGGACCCCGTCCTCTGAAGTGCTGGTGCTGAACCATGATGGACGTCAAGGTTTCACAGTAGTATGGAATTAGGTCCACTGGTTGGTATAGACTTGCAGATATTAAATGCATATAGCCTATACTAGGAACCGTGCCCTGGTATATGACCGTGCAGAATATTTTACGATGATACTGTAGTTCGTCGTTACTATCGATTATTTGATAGCCGTTGCTTATTGTTACGTATAGGTAATGCATGCAGATTGTGATTGAACTGTTTCGTTTTCTGGGAGCCAATCTTCGAAAGAGTGATCGGGTGGTGTGAATCCTGAGTTATATGCAGAGCTGGGCAGTATCTAGATAAATTTTGTGTGTCTAATTGCAGCATCTAAATACCGGTACTTTTCAAATGTGGTATCTAAATGCAGTATTTAGATACATTTTACCTGTATCTAGGTACTTTTTTTGATACTTTTAAATAATAGCTATGTTCGATCCAAATGTGAAAGGTGTCAACTCGGCGCTTTTTTTTTTATCCCAACAGATGGCAGGAAATAGAATTATAGAAAAATGTACTCAATTAGAATACATATGTTATTAATGGGAACTCAAAGTGGCACAAAGGCAGTCAATTGACAATTGTTTTGAGTTGTGTACAGCTGTCTGAAGCCCGAACATGCGTCATGTCAGTACCTAGCTGTCTGGCAGAGTGCAGTGTCACCCTCTGGCGAACTAAGTAGCTACTTCAGCTCAGTGTCATCTCTGAAGCAGCAAAAGACAAAAATAAACTTCTGATCAAAAGCTTAGGACCACTTGAAAATGTAAAAAAAAAAGTTTTTGTGATTATTAAACTCCTTTGATTAGGGCTCAGTAATTCCTGATGGTGAAAGGTGAGAGAGGTAAAGGTAAAAGTAAAGTCTACTTTGGCTACACCCTCCACTGGGAAATCCAAACGCACTGGTTCGCGCGGCAGATTTAGGCCAATTGGACCAGAGGGATAAGTGCAGCTGCAGCCGACAACTGGTCACTAAGGACTATGGCGCCGAAGCGGATGTTCAACGACCAGCCACTCCCTACCCTAAGGGCGCTGGCACACCAAAAGCAGTTCAGCGAGAAGCTGGCAGGCAGGCTAGCAGTTTTTGAGAAGCATGGGATGCATTGGAGCATGCACACCGAACAGCGGAAGTTTAGCAGGCCGCTCCTATGCATTCCGTGCTTCTCAAAAACTGCCAGCTTCTGGCTAAACTGCTATTGGTGCGCCAACAGTAGCTGTGCGCACAAGCAATATGCTGATTCAGCTCGCTGAGTGCCTTGACAAAGACCGCGCCTTGCTTGTAAATCGTTCTCGGCACCTCCAGCACAACTGTGCAACACGCGTCCGCCGCTACCGTGGGTATAAAGATGAAAAATACCTCTTGTAACAATTAGAAAACGTACATTTTATTCGAATAATGAATTTTTCAGTTTATCTAAATTATAAGAACACTAATTCAAATAGTAGGTAACTTTTCGACAAGTACGTCGAGGGGAGAAAAGTTTGAACTTAGTAATAAGTACTGCCTCCATTTTTATTGATAACCTCAGAAATGTTTGGTGGCATACTAGAAATGAGGGTTGGAGGTACTAGAAATGAGGGTTGGAGGAATGCTGTCGAAGCTCCTAAAGAAGACTTCACGAAGTTTGTTTACAGTCTCAAATTGTTTACCATTTCCGTAAACATCCTTCACCATCCATCCCCAAAAATTTTCTATTAGGTTTAAGTCTGGCGAATATGCTGGATGTCGTAAAACAGGGACTCTCATTTTCGTGAGAGAAGGTCATAGTCTGGCGAGCACTGTGGACTGCTGCATTATCCTGCTGTAAAAAACGATTCATTACCACGCAAACGAGGGCCCTCTGTCAACAAAGATGACTTTTGGAACATACAAACATAACCAGCAGCTGTTTTACGACCCGTAGTTACCCTGCACATCCTGAAGTTTCATTGCTCCCTGTAGGAAAAGGCACCTCTCACCATAACGAAGCCTTTGCCGCTCTGACGCTTGTAAAACATTTCAGGAGGTACCTATGTCGTGCCAGTACCGTTGGAAGCCATCTAGGCCGTCCAGAATAAACTTTTTTCGTTAGAAAACGAAACTTTAAACCACTTTTCAATGTCTCATGTTTGCTAGTCTGGAGCAAACTTTAAACGAGCCACTTCGTGAAGAGGAAACAACCTTTCAGATGCTTTTTGTTTTTCATACCCTTTGGCCGTAAGTGCTGCCTGATAGCTATTGAACTGCAATCAGCATCTGTGAGAGCCTTAATTTGCCTGAAAGACCGTCCTCTGTCTTGAGAATCAACCCGTTTAATTCTCCTTTTCAATGCAGGGAAATTTTTATCGATCTACGACTAGATTGTGATGTTCCATAACTGTCAGGGTCCTTTAGGAAGTTGTAAATCACGGTTTAACTGCTTTGAATCTCAACTCCGATTGCACGGTGCAACAAATCTTTCTTATGCAGTTTAACAACAATTCAGCCACGTTCTAATTCGGAGAATTTTCTTGCTTTAGGCATAGTGACACTTAATTTCACACCATCAGTGCAAGCCCGTAACTGATGCGAAATGCCGGGAATTATCCCAGAACTAGATACTACCACGGTCTTACAATTTTGAATTTTGATAAAAAAAAAATCAAATGACAAAAATTCAAATCCTTATATAGGTAATGAAACTCTTCGTGTATTCATTGATTTCGTGTCCGTATCTTATGCAATACATAGGCGAAAAACAGCCCAAGTTATAAATTTTATAACAAAGTTGTGTTTCCATGGAGATCGATGACCACGTTGCAGAAGAAGGCAAAAGTAAGATCCTTAGGTCTTTATTATTTGAATGTATGTATTTCTTGCCATGTTGGAGATTTTATCGAGCCTTTCCTTCTGATGGAATTCATTGGACAGGAATTATACCAAGTAGCATAGGTGACAAAATTGGGAATATTGTACATATCGTTATTAACATTGAATGCAGTTCTTGCTCTTTCAGCGAACTCTTGCCGTTCCCGCGGAGTCTGATATTCAATACTTTTTCTGTACACCGAAATTATATTTTCTTTCTGTTCATGATGTACTGTGTACACTTTCAGTTGATAATCAACGAAGCGCAGAGGAAGCGATTTTCCCCGTTGTAGTAGATGTAGTAAATCTTTATTCTAACTTGCTGTCTTCTTTTAACGAAGGATTTTCCTCTTGGGCCCGAAAATTTCGTTCCGCTGAAATTATATCTCTGTGTATTGTGGATACACAGCGGAAATGAAATTCAGTGATGCTTCAGTACTTGCTTAGTTATAAGATAATTTTTTCTCGTGTCATCTTAGCGAAGGAAGGAGTGTGCCAAAGACGAATTGAAGTGTACTACTCAGTAGAAGGCATGCATCTCTTACGATAATTTGAGATGGCGTCGCAGCGTTTTTCTGTGCATGCATATTAGTACCGAAAGTGTAATCAGCTAGAGCACTCTGAGAGCCCATATCTTCGCCAAGCAAAGCAACGGTTACGAAAAATTAAAATTGACTCTGAGACCATGATTTTCTTTGTTTCAACACCAAAATCTAATCATTTGTGCCCATGAACAGTGTTAACATCTTCAGTATTTTTTAAAGATCGTACATAATTTTTTGTGTTATATGCTGCTAACAAACATTCTGACAAACATTAGTCAACCTCACAAACATACCCGCGTATCATAACAAAAATTTAATAATTTGTCTTTTAACATTACTAATAACTCCTATAAATTTCATAGACATCCATTAATTAATTTTCAGTTAGCTATTGTGCTAATTAACAAGCATTATAATAAAAACAGTGACAAACTAACGATCAATCAAACAGATCGTTTAAAAAATTTGGCCATTTATGCCTCGTTATATACCTAGCTACTCAATAACTCATGTAAATTTCATAAAAATCCGCCCATAATTAAATTTAATGAGTTATGGCATTGTCCTTTTGACTGCGCGGGTCATCTAGTTCCTTAATAAATTGTTATGGCAGGTAGCTATTTTCCGTCTTACTCTCCTTTTACCTCTAAAAATTAGTGTACTTATCCGTAGTCGACGGAGTTAAGTTAATCATCACTAAAACGTTATTTTTCACATTTCAAGCGGTCTCAAACTTTTGATCAAGAGATTATATCTATTGGCGTGGATCATGTGATACCTTGACTGTCAACTGCTCGCAAATTGATGAATCCTCTGTAAAATTTGTTCCATTGCACGTACCGACTTGAAGCAAAAAAATGAACTATTCTTGGAGATGTCAGGAATGTTTATAATATGGAAAAGAAACACGTATGCGTAAGCACTGGCCAACGGTAAATTGTAAAATTTATTTTAGCCAATTTTAGGTCATTTTGCTGTCCCAAGTTTCAATTATCCTCGTCTACAATAGCTACAAAATTGTGTTTCTTGCTGATAAACATATTTCTTGTATTTGCTAGAACAGTTTACTTTTTGTTTGAGGCCACTCTGTAGCCTCTGAAAAAGATTTCATCGAAGTTGAATCTATTTGCAATCAGCTTCACTTGCAAATTTCAGTGGGCAGCAGCAAGTTCTTTGTGGTCTATACTACATACTATAAAATTTCATTACGATCCCCATTACTTGTTGATATATATTGTGACAAGACAAACGTGATCAATTAGACAACTACGTAGCCTCTTTGGCAGAGGTTAGTGTGTAAAGCATTAATACAACAGTATTTTAAAGAACGCGAATCGTATCCACCTAAATAACATGATTCTAAACCATATGGAGTTTTAAAACTAATGGATGCGGTTGAAAATAGAAAAGTATCTAGTATTGTATCTATAGATACATTTAAGTATCTGTATCTATAGATACATTCAAGTATCTGTATCTAGATACATTTGAAAAACTGTACCTAGATACATTTTAAGGGTGTATCTATAGTATCTAGATACATTTTCGAGTATCTATGCCCAGCTCTGGTTATATGACGGGTGCAGAAAAGGTTGAAAATCACCGTTCTTTACCGACGAGAAAAATTGAGAAAAAATTGGCATAGCAACTTAGGGAAGTGCGTGATACCGCGTTACTAAACCAGTAATCAGTTCTATATAATAATTCACGTCGTGTTTTACTTATTTATATATTTATATCTTTCCTGTCACGCTCTATGGGAATAAGATAGGAGAAAATTCAGATTTCAAAATGTATAAAAAAGTGGGGGACCTTGCGATCTTTTTATTCGGCGAAAAAAAAGGTGCGTACCTTGCAATCTTTTTCATCAGTATTAGATAGGGGAAAAATAGAACTAATAAGATAGATGACAATTCAGATTTCAAAAGGCGAAAAAAAAAGTTGGGTACCTTGGAATCTTTTTCTTCAGTATTAGATGGGGGAAAAATGAGGAAGCCCAAGACGGCGGGGGTTTTGGTGAAGTGTTGATTTTTTGCCGTCATGTAAATTCACTATGTAAATTCACAATTTACGTGCCGTGAAGTTTATTCTCGTAATTAATATGCATCAATTGAAGTGTATGTTCCACTTGAACTTCGTTTAGATGTGAGCAGCATGTGAAAATTGTTCGTGTATTAGCAGTTTATATTGAGTCTCTGTGTATTTCAAGTACATATTACAGAGAATAAATGTCACCAAGCATTGCGCGCAATGCCTAGCCAATAAGTGAATGGAAGCACTCATACATTAGATGGATAGGTTTGTTTTAAGCTATGTTAGACTAGGCCAAGTTCTATCAGTTCGATAGAGAGTAATGTTAAAGAGATGGGTACATAACTATAAAAGTTTACAACGTTAACTTTCTGATGTATAACATAGGTTATGTTCTCAGTTCTGTATTCTCTAACTTGACATAACTCAGACAAGCCGTACCTAATCTAACCTAGGCTGACGAAATCCTTGCTGAACTTTAATTACCATTGCATAACCTACCCTATTTAATTCAAACATATCTGACTTAAATTAACCCATTTCTGAAACGGCAAACGGCTGATTCATCTCGCTTATTGCCGAAGCACTACGCTGGGTTCGGCCTGTTCGCTGTAACAACATGCACACACACATTGTTTGTAGACACTGGTCAGTTGATACAGGAATTTGGTTGCTCATTACGCTTGCGACGAATTAGGTTAAAAATATGTTAAGGCACTGTACGTTCAAATCAATCAGAAAAAGCGTTCTATATGTTCTCATACCCTTGACGATGCTCTTACATTGTACACACACTATTCTGATGTACTATAAAGACATGAATGGTTTCGATGTATGATGAGCGCCCTGCAACTTAACGTAAAGCGCATTCGATTAGGACATAAACTCAATGTGCTTAGCTTAAATCAAGAGGGACTATATAAGGACGGGTTAGATTTGGGACCTCAGAGTCGAGCTAAGCTAAACCCACTTGACTTAACTTGTCCGGAACTGTTGACAGGAACATTAGCTTCGTCGTTTTGAATCGTATTGTAGGCGTTAGAAGCGACCAGCTCAAGTTGAATCGACTGATATCTCAATTATACAAAGTAATAGACTATTGAGTTTTTAGAAGCCTCACAGGTGATAGCTAAATTGTGACTCATCGAATGCAACTTGAATGCTAAACGGAACGAATTCGGGACACCTGTTTGCAGTTTCGTACAAGTTAAGTCAAGTAGGTTTGACTTAGATCGACTTTCAGGTCCTAATATAGAACACGCCCTAACATACCTTCATTGATGTCCATTGATTATCAATGGACATCAAAAAGGTATGTTATGTACTTGAACATAATTTTATCATTGAAATACGTGTGAAAAGTGTATCCTTATATTATGCACTGGTCTGTGTGTGTATATGATGCGTACGCGCATATAGTGTCTCTATCCATTGCTCAGTTAAGACTGTAGATTGCCAACAAATTTGAAGGTCGACACTACGACTCACGACCAAATATTCAAAATGAAAGAACTACATACTAGGCAATCCAGCGTAGATCATTAATCCTTTTTGGTCGCTTCGAACACCTACAACACGATTCAAAACGACGGAAGCTAAAGTTCCTGTCAACAATTCCGGACAAGTTAAGTCAAGTGGGCTTGGCTTAACTCGACTTTTAGGTCCCCAAGCGAACACGCCCTTATATATATAGTCACGCTTAATTGATTTAAGCTTAGCACATTGAGTTGATGTCCTAATCGAATGCGCTAATTAAGTTAAGTTGCAGGGCGCTCATCATACATCGAAACCATTCATGTCTTTATAGTACATCAGAATAGTGTGAGTACAATGTAAGAGCATCGTCAAGGGTATGAGAACATATAGAACGCTTTTTGTGATTGATTTGAACGTACAGTGCCTTTACATTTTTTTAACCTAATTCGTCGTAGCCTATGCGCAATGTGCCACCAATTTCCTGTATGAACTGACCAGAGTCTACATACAATGTGTGTGTGTATATTACTTCTTCCAAGCTGATATTCACTCCTTATCTTGTAGGGGGGATAGTTTTCTATCGCAAAACTCATGTTTGTACAGCTTGCGTTTCACTAGCTAATGGAAGATCAGACCTGCAGGGATGAGACCTATAACAAAGCGATACCTATACTGGGAACCGGAACAATAAAAACCTCAATCACAAAATTTTTGCCGCCATTTTTGACGGCTGGGCCCTCTAGTAGTAGGTTATAATTGTCTGGGGTTACGCGATGTAACACAGTGTTACCCGCTCAGTGTTACTCTGTTATAGAGGTGAATGAGACATGATTTCTCAAAGTGTAGGTCCCAAAATGCAAACACAGATGTTTATTTATAGTTATTGCTATTAATAACGACATAGCATCTAAAAAGTTTCGTAAAAGGTCCCTGCAGACAATTGATCCCATCACAAATTGATGAACTTCACCAATCAAAGGCTTTTCTCCGTAAACTCGATAGACGGACTGCGTGAGATCTCAAAACTTGAACAAACCAGCGAGCGAAATCGAAATGTCTAATCACTCACTTAGATAAAGAAATCTTGGTTTTATTTGTGACGAATATAAATTAACAACAAAATAATAAAAATACATGTAACCCATATTTAGGAAAATACTTCACAGGTCACAAACGTACCGGTAATTATAGGCATATTTATAGCGGTATCAACACATGCTTGCCTGCCCAGCTAGTAACCTCGCGTAAAAAAAACAACACTTGCGCCCCGACGCGAGTGTCGTAGGAACACGCGGCTCGGCCCTTCGGTTGAGATATTCCCATCTGCGCTTAGCTCCAACTTGTTCTGAACTTTCGATTCACTGCTGCTTGGATCGAAGATGAGGTGTTAATGGGAAACTAGCTACGTATGAAACGGCCAAAGACTCAATCCTGCTAAACGGGATTGAGTCTGACTTATACTTTATGCCCCCGTGTATCCCTCTCCGAAGATAGTAATTTTTTATTTTCTGACATATACTATAGCTATGTATGAGCGGCATTGGATAATATCAGATGAAGCTTGGAATTTTCGAGTGGAATGTGATAAATCCTTTTCATTACTGAAGTTTTTATTTAAGGAAATCTTCGAAGTGCTAAAAGTAAAATACGATAACAGTGCGGGATCATTTTAATTTATGGGGCTTTGAACAAGCTGCAGCATTGTTTAGTGCCGTAGCTGTTTGAAAATTAGTGAATATATGTGCGCGTTTACCTTGAATTTCCAGAATGGAAAATGTGCTGAACCGAGCGTAAGCATTTGGATTGGTTAACAACAGCTCTTTGTGTGATGAATTCATTCCACTGTGAAGTATTTATGGAGTATTGTAAATGCTATCAGATTGGACTGCAATTGGTCCGATCTCAATGCTCTACTCGTAACGGAAAGTATTCTCGCCCAGGAGTTGGTTTAGAGATTTGGTTCCTATTTGGAATGGCCAATAATTGTGCTGGGAGTATAAGCATTGTGGTACAATAATAAACATTCAGTGTCACCATCTGCAATATTTTGCCCTATTCCAATGATTTTAGACATGCATATGGAATAATTTTTCAATTAACTGTTACTGTTCTAAGAATGTGAAAATCATATTACATCGATGATGTGAATCAATACATCATAACGAGTGAATGAATTCTATGGTTTAAAAAAAAATCGTTTATACTTGCGAAAATCTCAATGCATGACTATGATAGCAATGCGAATGGCATTCCTAATGTCAGAAACAATTCCAGGCATGAAAGGTGGGTACGGGTGCCAAAATCTCATTACATGAATGAGAGGAGTCGGCCAACTAGGTTGCGTTCGCAAGTTCTGGACGTTCCAATGAGTTGGTGTGAATGACGTTACCGAAGACCAAACGAGGCCTCCTCCGCCTCTATGATCTGCAGTATCTGGACGCGTAGGTACACCGGCCGCAAGTTTTTACTTGTCCAGAGTTCTGCATTCTTCGGTCAGTGTCGTTTCTCTTGCGAGGCCACGGAAGAAAAGTTGGTTTAGAAGAGGCGGAGTGTTGCCGCATTCTCTCCTCCCCCTCCAGTCGCGCTATCAATTTGGAGACCCCGCCTCCTGCTTCTTGCCTTGTGGGCACCCCTGCTTCTGCACTCGCGCGCGCCTCCTGTTCTCACTGCACACTCGACCCTTTTTTGTGTATTTATATTCCGAAATCCAGCCATGGATGAGCTATGAATCTGACACGCTCTTGGAAGAAAATCGCAAATCTGTGAGTGGTAATAATGGAGTCCTGCGCCCTCCTCCTCCTTCGCTGCTGATGCAGTTTGGGGCGAACTCCGGCTGTGTGGTTTATGCTGCCACGGAAAATGACTAGTCATGGATTATCGACAGAAAAAAAGAGGGTGAACCCGAGGAAAAAAGACCCGATGCATGAAGTTGAGATTGTAAGAGCGATGATTTGTTGCCTTTCAAAGCCGTGATTGAGGTGTCACTTCAGTCGCCGGTCAGCAGGTTCATTATTTTTTGCTAGGACTCTTGACCAATGAATTTCCGTGTCCTGCAGGAGTAGAATAGTTTACTTTCAGCATTTTCATGACCGTGATATGCATGGCAATTTTGCTAGAATCGTAGAATAGATCGCTGGCCAACGTTTCTTCTATGAAACGTGGCTATAGTATAGTGTAGCTCATGAATATCAGTGTTATAAATAATTTGTTGATCCAATGAACCCAAGGAAATCGATGAATACATGGAATAAATGTACATTTTTGCTTGAGAGTGCTCGGAGTATTTCGCACAAGTGAAAGCATGCTGTCTACACGGTGAGTGAAAGCATGCTGTCTACACGGTGAATTGTTTACACTGATGTCAAATTCGTAAAAGTTTTTCTAATACCGTACGTACCAGGAGTATGAAACGGTGTTCGGTAGTGATGTTGATTTTCACGCATTTTTTGCATTTTTGGTCTGTCAGCTATACACGCTTAATTTCTGCTCTGATATTGAAAAAGCTTCAATGTTCGAGAAGGCTTTCTGCGTAATTAATACGACGAATCTCTAAAACTTGAATTGTGTTGAGCGTACCATGTTAATCCGTTTGTGTGGGTACCGACTCGATCGCTGTACCAAGCACCGACTCTATCGCTGTACCAAGCAAAGTCACCGTTTATTTTTGTACGATCAGCACTATATAAAATGAGACTGACCAGTCCATTTGGTTAAGCACCTAATCAAATTACTTAGGTCTGTTTTAGCACTATTGTATTGTTTTAAATATAGTTCACCTTCCATAGAATGTACTTTAATCGCGAACTTTCGAGCCAACTTCGTACCGTATATATCAAGTTTTAGGCGTTAATTGTGAACAGATTCCGCTCAACACCTGAATTCGATCCAAAGCGGCGAACCCACTGCTCGGCATTGAAGTAAAGCCAATCGGACTGGATTATGTAGATCCGGTGTTGTGAGTGTACCGATCGAACACGCCGAAGTCGTGCGTGCACAATTAGAAATTTCGTAACAAAAATTTTGGCTGCCCCATGAAACACAAGTCGTACAACAACATCAGGGCCGACAAATATTCTGTTAATTATAGGAACTCCGTGATTTATTGGCGATTGTCCATGCACTTGAGCTGGAATTAAAAATTGTCTGAATTATCGCCAATTATCATTAAACAGGAATTTCCCCGGTTCGATTTTTGTGGTGGTTTGGTGAGGTTTGGTACGGGAAAATTGTGCACATAGCTGCGTTTATATAGATTACATCCTACGAATTTCAAGTTACGTTGTTTTTCTTCTCATATATTGTGTACACGATCTGTGTCTACATACGCATACAACCTACCGGTACGCATTGGCAGTTAGTTTGTCTCGCAACCTCCGGACTACCCGTTAGTACGGTACGCATGCGGTTTACATATACGACATGTGGATTACCAGTTTATTTTTTCGCCAATGTATACATAGATCCCACGAATTGCAGGAAGCAAATACTTTTTCTCTCCTACATCTAGATTACGTCCTACGGATTGCCAGTTAGTTTTTGTCGCACAGCCTATACGCCCTCCTGCGTTCAGGCTTAACTGGTTTAAAAGCTAACTGCTACCTCGACATATGCTGGTGTGGTGCGGCGCTATTACACGGCCTGCATATGTGACCTCCTCCATATCGCGACCGCATTATGTGCAGCCTCTGTTCTCAGCTCACATAGAGCTATGCAACTGCTGCCCATTTTTTGCGCTGCGCTTTGAGACGTATTAGAAAAAACTCGCCTATTTTCGCGGATAGGCCTATACCTACGCTTCTTTTGTATATACCTAAATGAAAATTTTTAAGCAAACATATTTGCCTAGATATTCTTTGTTTCCTACAGGAATCTATTTTCAATTGAAAAAATTTCCGATCGAGGAATGTTCCTTCAGATTTCAAGTGGGGCCTTTTCTGTGTGACCCTGTATGACCCTGTAATAAGATTTTATGATCCGTGCGCATTCCCGTAACATCGACCGAATTCCGAGAATATATTGCTGTTGACGGAACATTGTTGATAGAGTCAAGATGTACATTTCAACATTCAATGCCGGTACTATTTTTCTTTTGTCAGCCCCTATACCCTGAAAAATCGCCAATATACGTGAGCTTATCGATATCGGCACTCCTCCCAGAAATAGTGTTATTTAGACGCTCAAGTCTAGGCTGCAGCTCTTCATGAAAATTTGCATCGTACTGAGAACTAATTCATTTAATATGGTTTATCGAATCCTTGTTACTATTTGAAACATTTTGGTTACGCAGACTTGACCGAGAACTTAAATTTTGCACTACCACACTCGTAACATTCGAGTACTTGATGACCTAACGGCGCATCTAAAGCAGGACTTTTTGACAGAAACGTAGCTGATCGCCTCCGAAACTTCTGTCAACCACGCAAACATTTTAAAGATCGAAGAACTACTCTAAGCCAGCAGTTGCGCTTTTCCCGTACTTCGTAGTGAACATTTTGAATGAACTTCCTTCAGAGCTGTCGGTGAAGACTGTCTCTGCGTTCAAAAATCGTCTTGACAAACATTGGGAGCAGCACCCACCACAGCTACGAACTCCTCAAACTTCCAATGGCCAAAGCTACGCAGAAGCCACCCTAATCCATTATCTCATGTCCCAGCTATAACTTGACATACGTCTCCGAGATTCACGGATCTGTGGCAACTAATCATACTTTCACCATCAACTCCTTGGCTGAATTTATTCTCTTCTTCAATATTTCCTCAAATAATTGAATGATTTTTATACAATGGCAATAACTCATCGAAGGCCGGAACGTGAATCCCGGCTGCTCTCTGGGAAGGGGCCTGTTGCTCCGTCTACTGCCAGCTATCTAATCTATTCCTCTAACAAAAAGTTCAGCCGCCGTAGACGCTAAAACGTCACGTTAGTCATTCAGCTTCTTCGGCTACCAAGAACCTTTGTCTTCGTCCGTACCTTGTACCGTTTTCTCATTTTCTTCATTTTTCTTGTTTACTTTTCTCATGCGCGAAGCCGCGAACGATAATGTCGCGGTTTACTTGGCATTTTGTATGTTGTCTATATTTTGCAACTGTCTAGTGAAGCGGAAGCGAGGATGTATAGGTGACTAGTGTCAGTCTCTACCTGTGTGTCTGCGCTCCTGCGTAGTGTGTCTGTTCGTGCCCATAACCTGCCACATTGTTGTCGCCTGATGTCCTTTGCTGTAGGATGCGGTTTTCCTCAATGATTCCAGTTTTCTTTCCTATAGGATCGTTCTACGAACCCAGCTCTTCTTTTTACATTCAAGAAATCACTTCATCCTGCTGTTATTTTCTTTTAATGTGCCCAGAACCTCTGAGAAAATCTCAACTCGCAGCATTGCGCTACAGCTCACAACCATTCTCTGAAATGCACTGCAGGAGCAGTCCAATCCTAACTGACATTGGACTCAGTGTTGACGTAAACCGCGCTGTTGCCCACGTACCCTCGCTTTCGCTTTTAAACATAAATAATGGGCTGTGTTAGTCCCAGTTTCATTATTCACCCATCACTTAGTGACTTAATCGTAAGTTTCTGCGAATGAATAACATTACCAGGTAGTTACATGATTATATGATGCACTATGCAATTGATGGTCAAATGTGCAAGTGGAGGAATAGGACTACTAAAGTAATGGTCTGCGTACGTACAGTTGATTTGTATGGTCAGTAATTGAGCGGACGCTCGTTACTTCGCCACGACGCAATTGACGTTCTTCAAATTCGTTGCGGAAGTGTGACGGCTCTGGCAGGGAACGTTGTCATGGAGGTGCTCCCGATCAGGGCACCATGGACTTTTTTCCTATATCTGTAGGGGACAGCATGTTATAATATGTGATGTCATAATTTCTGAATGGGAGCTGCTGCATCTGTAGTCTATGTATAAACGTCTGTGTTAGATCGTGCGTGGGCCAAGATTCTACATCTAACTTCTGACTTAAGTACATCATAAACTCCTTGACAAAAATACTCAAAATTTTCAGGAATAAAAATAACTGTCAACTCTTTAGTTTTATGCAACATAACCGTCATCCGCAGCAATGACGTAGTCCGTGTACATGGCCATCCTCTCCCGGTCGCACTATCGTCTATCACGACGATTTGTGTGCGTGTTTGTGTTCGCAGATCGTGTGCGCGTGAGCGGCGGCGTTCAAGTTGGTGCGCCGCGCTGCTCGCTGTATCGCTGATTAAGTTGGGTTAGGTTAGGTAATGTTAGGTAACGTTAGGTAACGTAAGGTAACGTTAGACAACGTTAGGTAACGTTAGGTGAAGTTAGAAAGGTTAGATTGGGTTAGGTAAGGAGGTTAGGTTAGGTAAGGTAAGGGTAGATTAGGTAAGGGTAGGTTAGGTTTGCCAAGGCAGGGTTTATTTTAGTGGTGGCGCGCGCAGGAAAGCTTACGTGAACTCAAAATCGTCGTGAGAGACGACAGTGCCTCCCGGTCAACGGATGCTTTCAGGGCGGCGATGTGTGGGTGGCAAACGCGGCAGGCCTTAGCCCCACTGGGCGGCAAGAAGGCCTATGCCGTGTATTCATATTTATATGGCGGGTATGGCAGCCACATGTCATTCGGTTAGAAAAAAAAATTTTGCTCGATCAGAAAGTCCTGCACACGCCTGGATGAGTCCTGTGCCACCACCGTGTTGAAGCACACGAGTGACATATGACGGATCAAATTTGTTATTGATCCAGGGGACCAGCATGTTCGTTAAATTGTCCTCATAGTCCCTGGTTGTAAGCCGGCACGCGTTCGGAAACCAGATCAGAGAAAGAATGGAGCCATTTGATGCAGTGAAATCGATCGACATGACGAATGCTGGATGCTTCATCGCTGACGAAGTACGTACACTCGCATCCACCTAACCGAGTGACAAGTAACGGGAGTTTCTTTTGTTTCTTACCGAGTGACTATCCAAGTCTTCTAATCTGAAAAGATAATCATGTGACAGCTAAAGCTCTGGCAACGTTCAGGACGCTGGGCGCGAAAAGCTGGCGTGAGCAGCGGCCTCACACACCTGGCAAGAACTTGCGGCTGCTCGGCGCACTGTGGCCGCTCCAACTCCGAGCCTTCTGGCGTGTTGGCGCACGGACGTCAAGGGATTGATTTGAATTGCATCTCACGAGCTGTCTCGATTCACAACACTCTTTTGACCACCGCCAGCACGTCTGTTCACGCCCTTACCGCCGTCCAACATGCTTCGTTAGTTGTACGGGACACCATGCATGACCACATCTGCACATCACTCACTTTGTTTTCCGCACGAAGGAATGCAAGCACTTTCAGTCTTTTAGTGCTCTGGGAAGTTCTTTTTCTGCTCACAGCACCCCTCAGGGAGCATAGGATAGGTCATGTGCCGTAGGGTTAGTTTAGTTATGCTTGCCTATCCTATGTTATGGTCCGCAGCGACCCCAGGGGGCTCGTGTAGAATACCTTAGCCATTAGCTAGGCCTTAGGGACGTCAGTCTTTCGTGCCCACTTTGCTTCCTTCCATTATCATACTCCTACTTGCCCGTGCTTTATTCTGATGTTCCTCTTCTTTCCCGTCTTTCTGTTCGCATGGCCGTTGATCCTGTGGGGGAACACCTTCGTACATGGGTTCCCCATTTCTATAGTTATACTATATGTCCCTTGCTTCCCCCTGTGTTAGATCACCTTTGTTGTGGATACGGAGGCTTAAACAATGTGATAATAATTTGTACCCATACCCAACAGCAACACAACTTCATTTTCAAGGCTTCATTACCAGGTTTTCGGATGATATAAGGCAAGGTACTATACTGAGAGGAGCCAAACAATTAAAATATATGACAAAATCTTATTTTTTCGCCCAACCGGTTTTTTATCGACGGTGTCTTGCGTTTTCTATGCATCTGATGCTCGCGCCTGGTATTTACTCGTGTATGGGTTTCACATTTCTGTCGACATAATTACTGTAAGACTTCTTTCTACCATTGTGAGGTCGCCTTTGTCGTGGAAACGGAAGCTGAAACTACGTACTCAGTCTTACCTACTAATTAATGCGGGGAATTTGTCGCCCGTTGCATGGGCCCAAAGCTTGCTAAGCTGCGACGTAGGTACCTATCTTTTGATTAGAAATTTCGTTGGATTGTTTTACAATCTACTGAGTAATATATACGAGTAGAATCGACAGTTGTTCTTGAGACGCTTCGGCCTTTGCCGTATGCACGTAGGTACCTCGATCGGTGCTGCTGTCACACTATAGGCCGACTGTATATATGTATAGGTAGGTAACGTCATTTGACGAGTGTATTGCACAATGACAGACATGGTGGGTTGTGCAAGCAGTGGCGAGTCAAGGTATTGAGTAGGTACGTGTATCAGGATGCAGTGTCGGTAGGAGTCAGATAGCCTATATGTATATATATATATATATATTTTTTTGTGGGGGGGGGTGAGAGCAGTAGTCGGAGTCGGATACTCGACTGTCTTAGGAGTCGGATTCTGGAAAATTGGCAGATTTTATTAACGAATTGGAATCAAAGGTGGAGGTTCTGAGGCTACACTGCTTGGACCCAAGAATCGACGTCTGAGTTACACTTGGTTTATCCGACTCCTCAACTTTGCACGACTGGCATATTTTTTACCTACCTCGCTCACAGCTTGTGAGGCCTAAACGTTTGGAGTAAGTTTTTGGACACACAACATATATCTTGCTTAAAAAAACATCTTAACCGTATAGTCTATAGAAATATCTTACAACGTGAATTGTTTTCATATACCTGTGGTTCTCTCTGTCGCAAATTCGTAGGCAATAGTCCTATGATATGCTAAGGGTCGGCATCGGATAATAACCGATAATCGCCTATTAATACGTAGTTAATTTAGTGTTTCACTGGTGGGCTGTTTGGTGTAACATACATGTCGGTGAAACATGTATTTACATGTTATTACACGAGAACCAGTAAATTGTTGCTGGACTTCTTTCAAATGGGTTTCCGTCAGTTCCACTTTGTGATTCCAAATCTGAAGATCGTCTACCACGTCTCATTTTCAAGTAATCACGTCCTGTTTCTAATACCTCATCACTCATCGAATCATGAGTGCTATTCCTGCCGGACGCCCATTGGGAACGTTTGAGACGTACCATGCAGTGCTATTCCTACGAGCATAAGTAAGAGTATGTGAAAGCTTGGCATGCTAGGGAAATGTCGGATGCATGTCTAAAATCAGCAACTAATAGGGACAAACTCGGAATCCTTAAATCTGAGGCAATAGGAAACAAAGAAAAATTTATTGCCTGGTGTTACTGGCCTCTGAACGCTTTGCTAGGCGGCTAAAGAAATATTTTCCTTATTAATAGTGCTTCTGAAAATGCCACAACTTCTCCTCTTCCAGTTCAAAGTTAAGGTACGGTATTTACTCGAGGTACCTACATAATGATTCATTACCTCCGCCAAGGAGGTTATGTTTCTTTGAGTTTGCCTCTTTGTTTGTCTGCCACCAAAATAACTGAAAAAGTTATAAGCGGAACTTGAAGAAATTTACACAGATTGTTATATACCGTACAAAGCCTATGTTAGGAAGAACGAATGGTTTACTTTTGGTGAAGATCCGTTTATCACTTTGTCTGCTTCTTTTTTATTTTGATGCCATAACTGAAAAAGTTGCGGACGGATTTTTATGAAATTTACTTCTGTTGTTTGGCCTATTTTTGCAAAGAGTTGTTGACCTAATTATTGTGATGATCTGTTTGTTCGTTTGTTTGAGCTGTGCCTGAATCTTTGTTTGTTACCAAAACAATTCAGAAAGTTTTGAACTGATCTGGATGAACTTGATAGGAATTGCTTTTAACGTTAGAAGATGCAAATGATAAAATTTTGGTGGTGATCGGCTTGCTTGTTTGGGTGTTTGACTAATGTTTTGTCAGAAGTATAACTCGAAAAGTTATGAACGGATCTTCATAAAATTCATAAGAATTGTTGGATATGTTGATCGACACAAATAAATTTTGCTGATGGTACGTGTGTCTAATGTTTGTCAGAAGATATCTTATGAACTATTGGCGGATATTCACGAAAATGACGGAACCTTTTATTACTGTCAGAAGGCACTAAGTGCCAGATTATGGTGCTGATAAATAGGAAATCATAGTTTCAAAACCAATTTGAAATTTTCGTTCGCATTACTTTGTTTGGCGGATAGCCTGTATGCGCTCTCACTGTGCTCGAGTTTATAATTGCGCTCTTCATATCATAGTTATAGACGTCTTGTTCCTGATATTCCCGCCATTTTCTATTTTTTATTTTAAAAATGTAAATGAATATTTTTCCATTGCATAGCAAAGGAGATTATTAACTTAGTAAATTTGGAACTAATGCATTTGTACGACCAGCTGGTTGCTAGGATGAGCAACTCGCGAGTCATTTCGATGTAGGTATATTTGGCGTCGGTAGCATGAATCTCATCCGGGTCTCTCTTCCATTCCTCAAGTTGTCAGTGTGAATGCTTAGTGTCGACCCGACTTAAGGCGATTAGATACGGCCCGTCTTCATGACCTGAACGTGACAATCTTCGGTGTATACCAGAGGTAGGCCTATACACGCTTTTGTTTTCTCATGAGAAAGAAACTAAAGTTAATCTGATACGTTGGCCCGAAGGCTAAGAAGCTGATTGATTAGATGTTCAAGAAATGACCGCTTTTGGACGGAAACTTTAGAAAACGACTCAATTTTGTGTATCTAATTGTCCGTGAGGCGAGTGGGTGACCGCTGGACCCGCCACAAGCTCCACGTGATTTGGTGTACGTGGTCAAAGGTGCGTGTTTTGGTCCAGTCCTTTTTTTCCTCTTTTTTTTTTCTTTTTTTTTGTCGCCGGTAAGCGCTAACAGCGTCTTCGTTACTCATTGCTTTTACACTAGAAGGAGCAAGTCCTACAATTGACAGCTGGTATATATTAGTAGAGTATCGTTTTAATTTACTTTTCACGCCTTAGCCCTACAAATCTGCCGTAACCTGGCCTTTATATATTTTTTTTAGCCTAGTGTAGACCACAATGAAATATGAGCCGACTGGCATTACTACGTAATTGATTGTAAACAGTACTACCTAGAAGAACTGACTGTCCAGCTTTTAGTTGATGGTTACAGTCCTGGATGGTAGGTGGTTTTAAAGCCGCTGAGCTGAGGATGGTTTCTTGTAGAAGAAGCATTGTTCGCAGCTCCAAAAAATGTTCAAGTATATAGAGTTAATTAGTGTCGCTATTCTAAGGGGAGATTGGTGTAATTTTTGCATTTTAAGAGACTAATGCAAGTCTGCGTACTTTGAGGTTACTTTTGCGTCACTGGCTTTTGAGTTACAGACTGGTGAACTTCATCTTGAGAGGTAATATTTAAGCAAATAAACAACCCTCCAAGGGCCAACTAAACCTTAAGGCCGCTGTTCACGATGTCCCATGCACAGCGGACCTGAAAGCTCTAGTTTTCTATACGGCGACTGAGCCTTCTCCTCAGCACATAAACAAGCATTCCTGTACGACAGCGTACCCCCCAGCTCATAACAGCCTGTTGTTTCANGAACAAAATTTTGTGTTATACAATAGAATAACTTAATCAAGACTAGCGTAGCCTTCTTTTTTTCTATATTTATCTCTACAAAGGGGATGGCAATTCTGTAAACAACTTGGGTAAGCGAGGTGGCTTCATATGTGTAAGGGTAACTAGCATGGAACAGCGGGAAGTACCTGCGGCGATACAATGTCAACGAAATGGAAATCAATATTTTACAGTATGAATTAGAAGCATAGAGGATAAAAGAGAGAACTATTTCTTTGGGGATAGATATTAAATGAGTTAAAAGAGAAAATTGTTGATATTGCTTAAAATATCTTTAATAGATGAAGAATGGGCCTAATATAAGTTAAAATGGACTCTAAATGTGTTACAACCCGTAGTAATATGAACAAAATTGCGTTAAGGTCGCTGTTCACGATGTCCCATGCACAGCGGTCCTGAAAGCTCCAGTTTTCTATACGGCGACCGAGCCTTACCCTCAGCACATAAACAAGCATTCCTGTGCGACAGCGTATTCCCAGCTCATAAGAGCCGGCTGTTCTTAATGTCGTCTGCTCGGTTTTGCTTACATTGAAGACCCGTGGGGTAGCGACAAGCATACCGCAGTCGCAGCCGTAGATATCCATGTAATTTTTCATGTTTCATTCTCAAGGTGTTTCCTATATAATGAAGGATACAGGCCACTGACACTGTGTAATGTATATGGGAACATTTTATATAAATAATGCTTTGTAAATGTAATGATTAACTATCTTTATCACGCTACTGATGGTTTAGCATCTCATTCTATCATGACTACATTTTCATTCATGTACAACTTTTCAATCGCCATCTATGAAAATTTGAAGACATAACAAACGCTTCAATTTCACAGACTATTTTTCTCAGCAGTTTTTGTGACGTTATAAATGCTGTTACTTCTATTAGAATGTAATGAGGATTGGAAAAGTTCTCGGAGTCTCATAGGTATATTTAATATGCTTTTAAGATGCAACACATGAAACCTAAACTCAACAGTTGGAAACTTTATATCTACTCTACAT
>LQNS02277602.1:21205443-21240999 GCA_001587735.2 Parhyale hawaiensis | reverse complement strand
GCCACAGTCGGTAGTGCAGCCGCTCATATCGCTGCCAACGTCGATAATGCAGCCGCTCATATCGCTGCCAACGTCGATAGTGCAGCCGCTCATATCGCTGCCACCGTCAGTGTAGCCGCTCATATCGCTGCCATCGTCCGGTAGTGTAGCCGCTCATATCGCTGCCGCCGTCGCGTAGTGTAGCCGCTCATATCGCTGCCACCGTCGGGTAGTGTAGCCGCTCATATCGCTGCCGCCGTCGCGTAGTGTAGCCGCTCATATCGCTGCCGCCGTCGGGTTGTGTAGCCGCTCATATCGCTGCCATCGTCCGGTAGTGTAGCCGCTCATATCGCTGCCACCGTCGGGTAGTGTAGCCGCTCATATCGCTGCCGCCGTCGGGTTGTGTAGCCGCTCATATCGCTGCCGCCGTCGGGTTGTGTAGCCGCTCATATCGCTGCCACCGTCTGTAGTCAACTAAGTCAGTCTACAAGCCGAGACACAGCTGGTTGATGTAATCTGCTTGCACATTACTCCAGTAAAGAAATAAATCGCACGTTAAATATTTCAACCAATTTTGTCTCAGGTCTAGGGTGATTCAACTCCTGCATTGCTATCACTGCCACTAATACTACTACCACTACTACTACTACTTCGGCATCAAGAAGTATGAATTCCATTTACGATACTCTATGGTGTTGAAATTTCCAGAACTGTGGTGATGCGCGCCCACACCATTGTCTATCTTTGGGAGTAGCTACCCATCAAGGACAGCTACTTACAATGCTTTTTAAATTATCAAATTTAGATTCGTAACTTCGCACAAAGAAAATAGTCTCCGATTCGTCAAGTTTATGCTTTCTCTTCAAAAGTCAATTCTCTTCAAACGTCTGTTCAGATTTATCTCGTTCAACATAAACATAATTTATTTCTATAGAGATTCGTGTGTAATTTCAGCCATTATAGTACAACACTTCATATGTCTGTTCTGCTCTAACATATAATATTGACTGATGGGTGGTGCAGACAAAAAGGGGAGATTTCTGACCTGATTATTTGACAATCGCCTATAATGGAGAACAGCAGCTTCTGAGGCATAGACTTACCGTAGCTTCTCTTCTTCTGCTGGTTGCGGGCATTCCCTTGGCCCACTCATAGCAAACGTCCATCACCCAGCCAACCCTCAGCGAGGGTTGTGTGCTGCTGCAGTGAGGTTGATAGTGGGTCGCTCTTGCAGACGTGTTATTTTTTCTTTCGTATAGGTCTGAAGTCATATAACTTTACACCTACTGCACACAATGGCTCAAAAAACGCTTCAAATGAAGGAGTAAGCCCTTGCGTTAACTATGCTAAAAAAAGAGAGACTGTGATTGCCGTAACCCAAGACCTTGGGATGTCAAGAGAGACAATTTTGCAGCTGAAATGGTCTGGGACAAACTTACCAACAGGGACGATACCACAGAAAAAGTCAGGCTCTAGCACACCTAAGAAAACTAAACAGAGAACAAATAAGCTTCTGAAGTGCGAGGTTATCCCAAATCATGCTTTAATTGCTATTGAACTCAAAAACAAAACACCCTGAGCTTCTCCAGAACGTCGCAAGAAGGACAATTCACGATCGCCTGCAGAAGGACCTGGGTCTTCAAAGTCGGCGTGCCGGAAACAAACCCACGCTCTTCTCGTTTCACGTTCCAGTCTCCCTTTCTAACATAAGGCCTAATTAACGCAAGGGTTTACTCCTTCATTTGTGCAGCAGGTGCAAAGTTATATGACTTCAAATTTATAAGAAAGAAAAAGTAACACGTCGGCAAGAGAGACCCACTATCAACCTCACTGCAGCAGCACACAACCCTTGCTGAGGGTTGCCTGGGTGACGGACGTTTGCTATGAGTGGGCAGAAGGAATGCAACATCACTAACATCTTCTCGCTGCATTAAGTTGGGTTGGTTAAACGAAATACTAACTCATATTTCTCGTGTAAAGTTTTTTCTTGCCACTGAAGTATAAAGATTTTTTTTACCCGCACTGTATACTGCAGTGTTAGAGATGAATTGTAAGAGTCAGTATTAAGGGGCTCTTACGAGTCCCAAGTGTACCGTAGGTACTCCGTAACCCAAGGATAATGAGACATTACAAGGTCAACTCAGGAGGTCGGGCTCAGCTGCGGTGCACCATGGGTAATGAGGCTTGTGACGTCACAATATTCAAGTACGCTAATAAGTAGCTATTTTACATTGTTTCTCCATCATTTCATATCGGCTTCCAGAGTGTGCTACATGGCCTACAATCATTATATATGCACAAAAATGTGTATCAAAGCATCTACAAACTTTTTTTTAGCTCCCTGAAGGATAAAATTTATCATTTTTATTGTGGGTAGTGTCTTGAAATGTTGCCCTAAGCTGTGCCGTCGCATACGCGTCGTTAACCTAACCTCCTCTCCTAATCGTGGAAAAAGATACGCCATTGGATATATTATGGAATTATCATTCGTCAGTTTCCACAACATCGTTCCATGAGACAGTTTATTTGTGGGGCGTACGGTTAGGTAATTTTTTTTTTTTTTGCAAGTTAGTGATGCGAGTCGGACGCAACACTTCTGCCATACTGCTGTAACGCGCGCGCAAGCCGCGTATAGTAGCTGATGTTTTTTTTTCTAATTTTACGGAGCAATTTTATGGCTTCTGCGTATTATGTATAGACTTTTGCTTTAATTTTACTTCGCCGGAAGGAAGGTAATTTATTTCTCTGGTTCTCTAATATTTTTCTTACCTATCTTGTTAAAAAGTTCTTCTATTTCTTGTTTTCTACGTTTAATAATTCGCAACCAAGCCAATCTTTGTTGCAACTGTTTGAAATTATAGAGGATAGCTGATCATTGGTAGAGGAAGAAAATAAATAAAAAGAAACATTGAGTTATTCACTCACATGATTCTATCTTCAGAATGCCATATTACTCAAACTCACTTGATTTATTGTAGTTTCAAGACGATAAACTTGACTCTAAAAGTGCTTCTGACACATGCGGTCATTTGCCGGTTGGATTCCTATGCTCTTTTAAAAGCTTTATAACCAACGTTCTTTCAAAATTGCATTGTTTAAAGAGCTAAACTACGGTTATTATGATTGTAGGACTTGTAGAACACTCTGGAGACCTATATGAAATGATGGTGAAACCGTGTAAAATAGCTGCTTATAAGCGTACTACGATTCTGTGACGTCACAAGCCTCATTACCTATGGTTCAGCGCTGCTTAGTCCCGTCCCATATAGGTTAACCTGGTGTAGTCTCATCATCCTTGTCCTTAACCAGAGTGGTGGTATCGTACCAGTCAAGCTCAACTTCAGCCCATTCTGGACATATGTATTTAGAGACTGAGACGCCAAGCAAGGCAATGGTAACGAAAAGTTCAAATTGGCTCTGAGACCATGATTTCCTTTGTATCAACACCAAAAGCAAATCATTTGTGCCTTTTAGCAGCTTTAATAGTTTCAGTAATTTCTCGAAGGTCTATTCATACCTAGTTTTTTTTTATTTATGCTGTTAACAAATGTTCTGACAAACATTAAACTCACAGGCAGATCAAACAAGCATCACTAAAATTTAATCGTTCACGTCTTTTAACATTACCAATAACTCTTGTAAATTTCATAAAGATCCCTTCATTACTTTTTGAGTCACTTTGCTAACAAGCGTAATATTTAAAACGGCGACAAAATAACGAATGAACAGATCATCACAAAAATTTGGTTATTTACGTTTCGTGACATACCTAACAATTCCTGTAAATTTCATAAAATCCTTTCATAACGGGACTCCTGTTTCGATTCCTGCATGTATGGCACTGTGCTTGGAACTTGAGGTTGAGTCACGAAACCGGTGGTGTCCAGGTTTTGCGCTGTAACATATTTTTGCGTAAAATAACCTTGTGTCCGGCTAATCACTGTTTATGCACCTTTTATCTTTTTGTTAATCGCTGCGGATAGTATTTTATGCTTCCATCAATAAACGGATCCTCTCTGTTCTGGAAGTACAGACAATTTCCATGCCGAGTTAACGGGTTTTAAATTTGACTTCATTATTTCAATTGTCTTTTTGGAATAAGTTTGAGTTCTTGACTGGATTCGAAGCCACGGTCGTCGCAGAGACTTAAACTTGTAAAAAATTGCAAACTGGCGTCTTATCCAACCGTGCTCTTGTTAATCTTTGGTCAAAAGAGGGTCATTTGTATCCAGCAAATTAATTTCTCGCGCAATGTGCACTTGAATTGTTTGTGAATAAATCGTTTATACTTAGTGTGGCAATACGGTATTCATATTTCTGATAGGAGCCGGTATGTACCGGTATGTTTGCTTTGTGCTGATCGTTTTATCTTGGGATCTGTGTTTCGAACGTGAATGTTTCGGAAAATCTTGCTTCTACATATTTATTTACTAAAACAGTAGGTACGGTATGTTGCGTTTTTGTAAAGTGACTTTTACAACAAGTCTTCAATATTGAAAAGTTCCTTTTATATTTGGTGTGCGGATTCGAGAGGTGCCCCAATAATACAACTTTAATGACACTCAACTGGTGTTGAAAACCTTGTCCTGTAGCAGTCAACAGCAGGCGAAGCTCATGCACTAGTGGACAAACACGCTAAGTACCGTATAGAACTTCTCTGCCTTGGATTTGACGGAGACTGTACAAACTTTCCGTTGACAAACCTATCAATCGACACTTGCCCGTAGTATCACAAAAATAATACGTATGTCTCTCATATAAGACGGAACGGACTATTTTTATATCAACAATGTGAACTACCGACTTTTCCAGCGAAATAGCGGACACTTTAAGCTCTTTTTCAAAATTGAGAATATTACAGACATTTTTGATTTCTTCCTGTTGAAACGCTGAACTTTTTTGTACAGTGTGGGAAAGAAATTGTTGCGGTGATACATTAACTAATTGGTTATGATTGAAATGGAGCTGATGTAAATTCTTGGCTGCCCCAAGCTCTTGCATCGCAAAACAGCTTTTTGGGCCCGTAGATAATTGTGTTAGGGTAACTAAGCATGTAAATTCTAGTTTCTAGTTAGAAATTTCTGTTCTATTTCAACTAAATTTTGTATTTTCCTATGAATTTTTTTGCTCAGTTTCTGCGAAAACTTGTACTTGGCACAAATTGATTTCCTCGGATCAGTTTCAGTATTGCATTCGTAGAAGTAAATAGGTGAAAAATTTGCTAAGTGTTAGGTGGTTCGATTACAGGCATAGCTAATGGTGTTGTGGTGGCTCTTCTCGGAAAACCTTTCCAGCAGCTAGTCGAGCCTTAGACCTCCCTAATGGTGTTTGGCAGAGTCAGAACAAAGTTTAATTACAGAAGCAAGTAACTACTTTCCGAACGGAAATTTTTGCTTTCTCGTTTTACAATATTCCTCTTTTAACCTTCAAATAACGGTAACTCTCGGTCCATGTTCGTTCAGCCGATGACGTTCCAACTCTACGCTTCTTGTTTGCGTAAAATTTTACTTGAATTATTGCCCTAACATACCGCAGTATCCCAGCGCCGTCATTTTTTTATGTACTTAGGCAGTGCTCATTATTCAGAGAGTAACTGGCATACAGTGTTCGTATTGTACTGGATGACAATTTCCGCCTGTAGTGAATTGCGAGACGTTCTTTCCATACTTTGCGTGGTTGCTATTAGACGACATGTGTCCTGGCCCATGCAGGCAACCACAGATATGTCAATCTGAACGAAAAAGAAGAAGTGTATCAAGTGTATAGGCTACATCAATGTCTAGACGTTGTGGTGTTATTCCTATGCAAAAATATCGTTTAATTTAGCCTTGTTGTTTCAACCACCAAATGTATTAAACTATACACTCATCTTTTGGAAATAAATCCTGTGTCATTCTATAAACCCTGTTCATCAGTAAAGAGAAATGGTTCAGCGTTACACGAAAAAGAAATTAAAAATGTTTTTGTAATTTTCTCTATTTTGAAAAGAAGCCTAAAGTGCCGGAAGAGTCTGTAGTACACATTATTTACAGAAAGAATATTCTGTTCTGTCTTACGACGGAAATTTTCTACAATGTTTCTGTGATATTGCTGGGAAGTGACTGAATTGTTAGGCTTCTTAACGGGAAGTTTCTCTTGTCTTCGTCAAATCACACGCCCAGAGGGTCTAACTATATTAGCGTGTTTGACCAATATTGCTTGAACTCCCAATGCTCTTGACTGTTATCGAATGTTTTTAACATCAATGATATGTTATTAATGTTGCATTACTTTGGCACTTCTCATATGTTTATTGAATATTAGAGGCAATGATTTGCGTAAACGACAGTTATAAAAGTTTGCTTATAGAAACGTATCCTGTTTGACTGAACAAAAAATAACGTAGAAGCAGATTTTTCGAAAATATTCGTTCTCACAACGCAGATTCCCCTATTATGGTCAGCACAAATCAAACCTACTTGCTCTTAACAGAGGTATCAATATGGTATGTACCAAATTAGGTATCAACGAATACTTCACAAACAGTACAACTGTGCACTGTTGCGGTTAGTTTACTGGATACATATGACCCTCTTTAGATCAATAAGTAATGACAGCCTCGTAGGCGCTGCCTCAAAGTTTTAAGTCTCAACGACGTGAGTTCGAGTCCGGCCCAAACCGCATACTTTTTCCAAATCACCACATAAACAGCGGTATCAGATTCAGAAACTGTAAATTCTACCTTGATTTTTTTATTGCTCTAACGGAGAGAATCCGCTAATTGCTGAAACCATTAAATACTTTTCGTTACGATTAACAGAAGGATCAAGTGTCCGGCCAGGGGGCTGCGAAAGTGGGCACGAAAGAGACGTCCCGAAGGCCTAGCCAATGGCTGAGGTAACCAACAGGGGTCAAGCAACCCCAGGGGACCCTGTAGGTTACCTCAGCCATTATCTAGGCCTTCGGGACGTCTCTCTTACGTGCCCACTTTGCTTCATTCCCGATTTCATATCGCTTACTTGCTCATGCTTTATTCTGTTCTTCCTCTTCTTTCCCGACTTGCTGTTCCCATGCGCGTTGATCCTGTGTGGTAACACCTTCGTGCATGGGTTCCCCGTTTCTCTTGGCATACTATATGCCCCTTGCTCTTTCCTCTGTGACATCATTCTGCTGAGAAACGGAGGCTTAAACTTCCTAACTCTAACAATTAAGGGGCTGCCGGATACTTTCTGTCTGTCATCCCCACAAGATGTTTTTACAGTGTGTCAAATAGGTCGCATTGTTATCGACGGTTTTACTGGGGTATTTTGTAAGTAGGCTCAGTCATTCTAACGGATTGCCGTTGTGTGGAGCTCCTCTCTGCTGGCTACGACGGAAAACTCCAGATAATAATGTCAGAGAGCTTTGGCTCTAATTAGCGACCATTCTCGAACATGGAATGTCACAGCAAAAATTAGCGCCTGCATTGATTTAGGCTAATATTATTAATGCCTGGAGATTTTCTAAACTACTGTACTGAGGTGAGCAAACTATGTTGGCAACATTGTCAAGGTACGAAAATTTTCAAGCTGGTAAGCACGTTACAAAATTTGTATAGCTCATTGCCGTTTCATTCACGGCTATGCGTGTGTGTGTGTGCGTGCTGCAGCATTTTCATAACGTGATAATCTTTAAAAGAATGCCCTACTGTATGATGTTTCTTTTCCTAATCCAGCATACTTGCGTCCACCTCAGCACGGTGATTTTTCCAACTGATTAGCATGCTTTAGTATCATGCATGCTTCTCCCGAATGGAAGCATGCTTGCGTATCTCAGCACTCCTACTGTCAACTTACCAGCATGCTGCAGTGTGCGCACCACAGCACGCTGGCAGTCAGGTCCGCTACCCCGACGTGCGCCGGAGGCATAACAAAGTCTCGGCTAGCAGCGCTGCTACACTCCCGACCTCTGGACAAGCTCCGTTTAGCTGTTACTCCTCTGCCAGCACAACTGTTATATTACTCGTCACTTCAGGATTCGTTTGAGAATCCGACCCCACCTCGGCTGAATCTCAGAATCCACTCTCAGGTATATGGCGATCTTCTTGCGGAAATTGAATAGCGTATCCAGGAACCCAAAAGTGGCAACGCTGAGCGTTAGTGTGGACGGTAGATAGTTGAACTGTTTTCAGGTCGCTAAAGAAACGTAGCCTACTTCACGTGGGTCGTGTTGTCGTAGGACTACTTTTACCTCTTCTTGCAATCGCAGTGCGCGTGTGAGGCGAGGTCATAAAGTTCGATTATCTTCAACTATTTAACTCTATATACTAGGACTGAGTACACTATAGAACGGTGTCTCGTAGAATGCAGGTAATCAAAAAATTAACTCTTTCTCGCATAGCGTGGTCCGTGTACGACAAAGGCAAATTAATTCATAAAAATGGGTTAGCTTGTAAGGAACTTCAATTATGAGCATTCGATCCACAACTGAGCGTCGAATTTCAGGCGTTATTCGCAGAACAATTGCCATTGAGACGCGCTAAACTTGGTTGATGTTGCCCCGCGTGATTCAGTTAATTGGAGATAGTTTCAGTAACTGTCAAGCTTCGCCAAACTCTTAATGCTGTGACAAGCTTATATTGACGACAGTAAAAGATGACTTACGACAACGGAACCGTGTTGAAACCCTAACAACGGTAGCAAAATTTCGATATCAAATAGAAAATGGTGATGGACGGTAATAACTGAGTTTATAGTTACCTTTCACCAAGCAAGTGACCGTATATGGTTACTTCCATTATGCTATTTAGGGTTTACTCTAAAAATGTTTAACCGCCTGGTAAAGGGAATGTTAAATTCATTTGTTTTGCTAAAAAAAGGTACATTCGGAAATACCAATTTCCACCATAGTGGCTACTAAATTAGAGGTGTTGTGCAGTGCCTCAGCAAGATATTCCGTCTATAACTTAAGGATAGCTACTAACATTGCAGTGTAACATCAGTAGCTATTCTGAGATAGTTATACCTATGTTAGCACGTACTACTGCCCTGCTGGTGATACGGAACGTTACCGGTACGTTTCATCATCCTTGCCTGGCGTGTAACTATGTAGCACCTCCACCACAGTTGCCTCGCCTCGACCCACCCCTACCCTCCACTGGAAATGCGTAGGGGCAGCCATGCAGATGAGAAATAATACTTTCAAAGGATTTTTTTTAAGCAGTGCCGCAGCTCAATGGAATATGGATTTTCATTTTGTATCGACAAGTGTAGCTAACCCTTAACTGTTATTTTAAATTAATTTTTTACTACAATGAATTTAATGATTTCAATATCTTAAATTATTTTTCATTTGTATTAAGTGACGCAAGTTCACTTGTGTTAAATGAACCTCCATTCGTGTAAATTAACTTTCAACTGTATCAATATAACTTTATTTATTTGAATTCACTTTAATTAATTAAAGTGGTTTACTTCTCTACAGTATCTACTGATGTTGACTATTTGTATTCTATAATAACCTTAACTTACCTAAAGTTAGAATTTAGTAGACTTGAAATTCACCTCTTTAATAATTTGGATGGTCTATAGCCGAAGAGGATTCCATATGTACATTGCTAACGCACGTTTGTCCGTAATTCGAACACAACCGTCTTCTATATATGTACATCGCTAACGCACGTTTGTCCGTAATTCGAACACAACCGTCTTCTATATATGTACACTACTAACGCCCGTTTATCCGTAATTCGAACACAACCGTCTTCTATGTATGTACACTACTAACGCCCGTTTATCCGTAATTCGAACACAACCGTCTTCTACGTATGTACACTACTAACGTACGTTTGTTCGTAATTCGAACACAACCGTCTTTGGTGCCTAGCCGTTTGCTCAGGTTCGTGTCTGGCATAACAAGCTGCCTGGGAGCGACTCATCTCACCGTAGGTACTTTGGTCATGTGGTTGTGTCTGTGTGTGTGTGGCCGCCATTGTTCTCAAGCATTCATCTTTGTTATTGGAATCCGGAAAGTTGGTTTATTGCTCCACAAGAAAACCCTTCGTATCACTATGAAATGCGGAAAGAACTTCACGAAAGCGAAAACGCTGCATTGCATATTATGTTGAATCAAATTACTTGACTTTGGCTTTTAGGATCTACGAAAGACCAAACAGTTTCCTTCATCGTGAGTTTTTTTTTTTTTTTTTTATCCAATTCTAGTGCTTGCATTCCAGCTCGTGGGAATGTTCCCACGAAATTGGTAGTTTTTGGAATGCTTTTCAAATCGAAACCAAGCCTTGCACCCGTATCCAGGAATGCTCCCATTCCAAGCCGTCGGTTTGAATGGCTTGTTTGCTATGGAAAGTCACCAACTGAATTGATTTTCACACGCTTTCAGGATGGAAATTTCCAGATCATGGTTTTGTTGATCTATTTGAATTTCATTGGATCAGTAGCTACATGTACTGAAACTCGTGATAGTGGCACTTCAACTGTGACCATGAAACTAATACTAATTTTTAAGAAAAGTACCTACATTAAAGTCGTGCTGGTATTTTATATAAAAAAATACGTACCTATAGGTATGTTTTGAGCCTAGCCATTTGATTGTGGTTACGGGTCTATTTACATCCTGGAGCGTCTTCAGATGCACAAGAACTGGCCAATTACTGTCACGGGTGTACGTACTGGTACGTCCTGGTGGAGCGTCTTCAGATGCACAAGAACTGGCCCATTGTTGTCACGGGTGTACGTACTGGTACGTCCTGGTGGAGCGTCTTCAGATGCACAAGAACTGGTGCTGCAGCTCACTTACGAATGGCTGACGCCATCGCACGTATGTCCCCTGCCGGACAGTGCTGAGGACGCGCTATTTTTGGTTTCGTTTTTCTGCACTCAGTCCAATTCATGGCCAAGGATATCAAGTCCGCCACCTCAGTGTTACCGACCTCTTGTTGTTGATTTTTGCTGCAGGTACTGTGGCTTGCTTGCTGTCTTCAGGGAGACTTAGGTACTTACTTACTTCGCTGCTGTATGGGGGCGGGGAAGTCACGCCCGTAGGGGGGGGGGCGCATATAAGCTGCCTTGTCCTAATGGGTCCTAATTGCATGCCTACCATGGATGCTTCCTTGTTTTTGTGATCCTTATTCTCACTGGTACCATATGATTTCCTTTTCGATTACGAATTTGTGCCGTGCGCGTGATCCTCTTTGCATGGGGTCTGCCACCCTGCACGTATCCCTCGTTTTTCTTCCTCTGTTTGGATCGCCAGTGATGTAGATAGCAAGATCTTACGTTTAGTAGCTACGTCTAATTGTTAACTCTTATTAATTCTTCGGATCAGTTCCAGTTGGAGTTGCGGTTCCGGAGTGGGAGGGTATGAGGTGCAACGTTGACTCGGACTTCTGGAATCTGCTTTTGCTCGGCTCCGACTTCTGGTATTCTTAGGACGCCAGCTCGATCTGCAGCTCTGGATATACCCGAGTATTACTTGCCATTTGATGCATAAAGCGATCTGTCCGCAGCGCTGCTATTTCAACTGGGAGCTTGTGACCAACAAGCGCCAGTTACGACTTATCTCGGCAGTGCACGTAACCAGTACAGGTTGTTTCTCTGGCACATTTTATGAATAACCTATCGGAACTTCATAAGCATTTATCCGATATTTATAGCGGCAGCATTGAATATTATCTGATAGTCGAATAAAAATTCCGATTGGAAAGTTTGGCCTTACCTATATAGGCTTCCTGGGACTGTTCCCGTCTTACCCATTTTTCTTACTTCCGTTGTATGCTCCTACTGATGACGTTTTAGTTTTGTTGTTCCTCTTTTTTTTTCTAGATTTACCGCACCCCTGCGCTGATGTTTAGGGTGCATGTGAGAATTGACAACTCCCCCGTTCGTGCTCTCCAAGTTTTCTCTCAATGGAGTATGAAAATTTCCCGCAAAAATTATAAAAATTTGTACAAGAGATATCATGTGATCCCTTCAAATGATAGTCTCTGTATGTTGTAATAGCAAGAATAGAACTGTGAAAATTAAACAAAGATTATTTGAAGTTAAAGTAAAAATGGATTGTTTTGCTGATAGTGAAGGTTGTACTGTAGTTCATCTGCACCTGGAGACGGTAAGCAGGCACTCAGGTAGGTAACTTCGAGAACGCGGGCCAACTACTGCCCAATTCCAATGTTTGCTGCTAGTTCTGTCACCTAGCTAAGCAGTTTTGATTCACCCAGCTGGGTCCAGGTAATCTAATCCCACTAGTTTTGACATGTTTGGAACCCCAATTCTGAGCACCGGATTTTTTCTTTGAAAACAAGGTATAGATGTTAATCGCAAGCGACAGCAAAATCAATTTTGCGGAGAGGGAATGGGTGACGAAACCAACGCAATAGATTGCAGTTCCGCACTGCAGTTTGAGCTTAACGTCGGTTAGGCCATCTTGGTCGATCGAATTGGCTGAGGTGGAGGACGAGAGCGAGAATCGAAAGCACCTTAATTGTGCTGCAACCTGTTCGGTCGGTAACATGGTACCTACGCCTAGCCTATTGAGGCTGCACTGCATGGTTACGTCTGTGTATACGTCTGTTAGTACTTGACTATGCGCGTCACACGGGCAGAAGTACACGGCTTGGGGTTGTGTGTAGTGGGAGCCACTTGCACCGAATTATTATGCGTCTCTTAATTGGAACATATGAGGTAACTAATGCGGTGTATCTGCACCACTACAACATTTCTCAATATCAAGTACAGTGCAGTGATATGCACTACCACGAATACTCGATTACTTATAGTATATTGACCTGCTGAAATGGTCGATAACGTGTATTATGTCGTTCGGGAATGCTCGATCACTACATGCGCAGGCCTAATACAGTGTATTTGTACCTGTGAAACGCTAGTTAAATGCTGGATAACGATATAGGCCTAATAGCTACTAAGTATTTGTACCACTGAAATGCTCGATAATCATAAAGGCCTAATACAGTGGATTTCTACAACTGACCTGCCCCAAATCTTGTCCTGTGTATTTCACCATTGAAATATTTGATAATTAACCGAGTGTATTTGCCCTAGTAAAATGTTCTGAAGTGCCTGCACATATTTCTGCATATCACGACCGTACTCTAGAAAATGTTCATCAGGCAAAACTACCGTTGAGTTACGGAGGAAACAACTAGACTTTTTACCTTGCCTTTTTTGGTTTTGCCGTCGACGGAACAGTTTCGCCTGAACATGAAAACCGTCATCGTCGACACGCCTATCTTGGCGCTGCTGGCTGCATTTTCGCAACCATGGCTGAAACGCGTTGCCATGGCTGTTCAGCCATGCGTGTAACGCTATTTAGTTCAGCCATTCTGTCACAGCCACATTCAACTCGAGCCTATTCGAAGTGCTGCCCAAGCGCACCTCTTCACATACTGTATATAATATGTCAAAGCATTAAAGCGCGGCTTTTCTTTTTTCCGTCATGGCCAGTATCGCGTTGTTACGTGCTTAGATTTGGTCTACCACGTAGGCTATACCACACACCGCATGTATGCCTCACCGTCACCTTAGTGACGTCACGCTTGGTAGGATAAAAAGCTCCCTTTTATAAACAAGTCTACGGATGTTTCTCACCTGTTTCAACTGCGAGCTGATGGTGCCGCCTCTCTGTGCTGTTTATTATTTTATGCAGTTTCGGCGCTGACGTACAGTACTTATAATACTGGCGTTTCCTGTTGTCGAAAGTGGAAAACTAGTCTAGTTTTATGTTCTCTCTTTTTTTTTTTGTCTTAAAAAAACTCTTGTCAAGTATTTAGTTATAGTCGATGTAACCGATTCTGTGTCTACGTTGCAAAGACTGTTTGATTGTAGAAGATATCTACATTAATTCGTTTATTTCTTAGTTCCAGTATCAACGTTACTCCAATTGACTTTCCGATTGTGCTCATTTAAATTTGCGCTGCTTGCAAAGGCAACACGCCAGCCGTAGCGTATTGTTTATTATTTGGGATGTAGTTTCTAAACACTTATTTTTGACCTCCTTTGTAACTTTTCAAAAGTTGCTAAGCATGTAACTCTCCATCATTAAGAAATGCAAGCAAAATTGTAGTATGATTTGCTATTCAAACGATATAGTCTGTTTGTGCCCATAAAGGTTAAGACAACTTTGACTGCATCCTCCACTTGGAGGTCCACTCGCACTGGTTTGTACGGCAGACATAGACCAACTGGCCCCAGAGGAGTAAGTGCAGCTGCAGCCGACGATTGGTTGCTAATAACTGTGGCGCCGGAACGGAAGGTTCAACGATCAACTACCCTCCCCCTACCCTAGGGCAGGTCACAATAGCTATGCACATAAGGAAATGTGCTGATTCACCGCCGAGTGCCTTGAGATAGACGGCGCCTGGTGTGGGGATCAATCCCGGGTACCTCAGCACAACTGTGCAGCGCGCAATGTCTGCGGCTACCGTGGGGATACGAACAATTCAGCGTCGGGAGGCTCGAGGCGCGTTACTGTGTGCCCCTTCAACCTCGAAAAGGTTCACAGCTTCTTCAGTTCTTATTTTCTCAAAATTTAAGCAGTATTCGATAGTCAGCTCACTAAGCTAACGCACGTGTCTGCTAACATTTATGTGTCTTTTAGTAGACACACAGTCGTGTTTATGCGACATAACGAAACATTCAAACTCTGAGTTGTAGGTACTTATTGCAACGAAGTAACCATCATGTAAGGAAAGGCCAGCTTATACGACTGCCAAATAAACGTGGTCCTCCTAGTCATCATCCACATATTTTTTGTTTCCTTGTAAATACAGCTGTATTGTTCCCATGCACGTTGATCCTGTGTGGGAACACCTTCGTTCATGGGTTCCCCGTATTTCTATTGTCATACTGTATGTCCCTTGCTTCTTCCTATTTTTGATTGCCATTGTTGTGGAGACGGAGGCTTAAACTACTCAGTTTAATAATTATAATACAGCTGTGTCTTTACCGAAAGATTTGTTAAAATGTTTGCTGTGGCTTCAGCTGGCTTAAGCCGAGCTCACTCGGTAGTCAAATGAATTGGTTCTCTCAATTTATCGTGCGAATATATTATTGAGTCGAATAAACACTGTAGCCCAAGAGCTGTTGTGTCTACAGAAGCCACTACTAAATTGTTAGCCAACAGGTCTGTTTGCTCTGCAAGTGTCAATGGTGAAGTTGTCGTTTCTTTTTAAAATTGGAAGTGAATTCAAACTCCGAAAATTGTGCACTTTTCTCTTGTCCAAATGGCGACAGCGCCGTAATCGGACGCTGGTTTTAGGAAACTCATTCATTTGACTGTTGTATGATCGTATGAACCCCTCGTAAAATTGCACATTACAGCTTGAAGTTCGTGTTCTCTAACAGTTACACAAACAATTGTTGTATGCTCTCCCTGTTCTTACCGTTTTTGTTGCACTTCCTCAGGAAAACGTTTCGTGTTCAGCAAAGCGAAAGGTGCTGAAAATATGAACTGTACAAAATCATTTCATTCATTGCACTTACCGTATACTGGCTGTAGTCCACCGTACCAAGTATTATTTATAAACTTTGAGTTGCTGATTAAAGTTTAGGGGCAGCAAGTTTCAAGAAATTGGCTACACCCACCATTGCAGGATTTGTTTTGCATATAAGGGTCCCGTTTCCATTTTTGATGTGGGAAGTAGATTTCACCAATATACCTACCTAAAGTGGTATATACCTCGCCTGTGTTTCATGAGTTTGAATAGTAAACACAGTGGCGTAACCGTAAATCAGCGTTATGGAGGCCAAAAATTCGATTTGGTTTACCGTCTTGTACAGTTTAAAATAATGTCAACTTTTTGCTTAGGAGTAGCGTTTAATGTAGCCAGTGATGAGGAAACTAGTACGTTCACCGTGGGTATCGGCACAATTTCTCTCTTGGTCCTATGCTGATAACGCCGATGAAACTCCTTAGCGTAAACCTCTGGAGCTCTCAATTGTATGCTTCGCCGTCTTTTCTGGAAGTCGTTATCACCGAGGCTCGAGTTCATGTTGGCGCCTGAATTTCGCAGCTGTTGCACTGGACAGACACGTTACTGCTTTGAATGAACAGAACATTCATGCTTTTCCTAACCGTAAGATTTACTACGCCATAGACTTACTGTATCGTTATCTTCATTTCATTTATCTGTCGCAGGTGCTGAATGATAACGAAAAGGCGGAGGTGCACAGGCTGGTGCTGGAGATGATGAAGGCCGTGGCGGTTACGGAGGCCAACACCGGCGTCCTCAACTTGAAGACGACACGCCGGTGCTCCAGCCCCACTTTGGGCAGCTGCGGGTCTTCGCCCGCGACCGGGTCCTCCCCGGCTAGTGTATCCACGCCCCTCGCTACATCTTCCAACGGGGGGTTCAAGGGCCTAAACCTCAGTCCGTCCGAGCGGGGGAGCTCTCCAGAGTCGCATCCTTTCCGGGAGTTCATGGATAACCAGGGCCCTCAGGATCTTTCTGTGTCTGACAGCGAGGAGATCATGGCCTATGTCAACATGAAGGTGAGACTTGTGGATAACTTAGAATTTCCCTGTGTTTCACAGCGAGAAGATCAGGGCGCATGTGGCAACGTTAAGGTAAGACTTATGGACAACTCAGGACCTGCTTGTGTTTGACAGCAAGGAAATCTTGGACGTCTTGCGCCGGGGACACATATGCATTTCTACACCCAACTAGTTGCTCGGATGTGCAGGTCGCGTTCCGTATCGATACATACGTAAAATCTGTAACATAGATACCGTGGCATAAATGATGTCAGAGTCTCTCATCCTTCCGTCAACTTGTACAAATGCCTAATGTGTCCCCGGCATTAGTTGTTCAGTAAAGAATGCCTGGATCTTATGGTGGTAGTCTTCCCAATAGCGGTCGCTAAATAGTACCTACCTACACGCTGATTTCAATCAAGCGTTCACCTTCAACTGAAATTGGCATTTAAGTGCCCAGCGAAGATGCATGTGGGATTTCTTGATATCCCTTGGTTGAAATTGAAGCTGATCTGCGCTGTTTAGTTTTAAGGCTTGTTTCCCAAGCCACTAAAAAAGATATGCAGATGACCTGTAGGTTGCTACACGTAGCACCAGCTCACATCCGATGACGCTCGGCGCGCCTATGCCCTAGGGTAAGTTCAGTGTCTAAACCTAAAAAGTTTCCCTGTAGTGAATCGTTCACATGTCCTGTGAGCCTTCTGTCGATGACGCCATAGCTCTAGCAACGTTTGGTCGACGGGAGCTGTGCACCCCTGCCTGGGACGAAGAGGAAATATATCTGCAGCACCAACCAGTGTCTGTGGGTTTCCTAACTGGGGTGTGCAGTGGAGGTGAGTTGACCTGAATTAAGTGCTAATCAAAGGGCAAGTTTAAAAAATGTATATGATTTATTTTTGCTACTCTAATAGAGGCAGAGATGTTGACAGGTGTAAAACGTCCATGACCGGGGCAAGTTCGGAGAGGCCTAACGTACATGCTTATACAGTCGGGCGATTAGGAAGAAGCAGCCAGGTACAGTCAATGAGCGGAGGAATCAGAGCTGGTGCAGTCGGAGGAAAAAAGTCAGTTATGGACCGTGATGAGAGGTACAGCTGTAGTCATTATACTGAGGCTATGTTATGTTTTATGGATGCCATACTTCACATGTAGGCAGCACGGGGCAGCACTTCAAGGGCCGCGTTGACCAACATTTACATGTATATGCCATATACCAATGTGGCAGATCTGTTGAGGCTATGTTAAATTTTATGGATGCCATACTTCACATGTAGGCAGCACGGGGCAGCACTTCAACGGCTGTGTTGACCTACATTTACATGTATATGCCATATACCTATGTGGCAGACCTACACATTCAGCCTCCCGTCTTCATGCAAAACAATCAGCCTATTAGCAGGAAAGACTTCTCCATTATCGACTTTTCAAACAATGGATTCGCAACTTGAGAATTTTTTTTACATCCATAAAACAAAACCCAGCCTTAGTATAATGACTACAGCTGTACCTCTCATCACGGTCCATAACTGATTTTTCTCCTCCGACTGCATTAGCTCTGATTCCTCCCCTCATTGACTGGGCCTGGCTGCTTCTTCCCAATCGCCCGACTGTACAAGCATGTACGTTAGGCCTCTCCGAACTCGTTCTGGTCATTCACGTATTACACCTCACCCTGTTAACATCTCTGGCCCTATTAGAGTAGCCAAAACAAAGTCCTAATCAGTTTAGCATTCACAGGTGTGCCTGGATGATGACGATATTCTGGCGTGGTGGGCTGGCTCCTCTGCCAACGGCCTGCCCACCCTTCGTAAGTTGGCCCGCCGGGTGCTGGCCATCCCTGCCACATGCAGCCTTGCCCACGATATTGGCCAGCGGGCCCTTGCTGCCACCGCCGCCCTGCCTTCTGCTCACCACCACCGACTCAACGACATCCTCCACGTCACCTACAACTTGTAGCTCAATCCTGCGCGGGATGTGCTCTTCAGCCCTGTATACGACATGCAGCACATCACTCATAACTTATAATTAAACCCTCAATTGATCTGCTTCTATGTGTCACGACTAGTTTCACTGCAGTGGCGACTTCCTTGTCACAGAACTCGTATATATGCCCCTGTATGTTGAATATTTTTCATTATGTGCCAATTTAAACGTGATGCAAGTCATGGTCTAGCGATCGTAGAACATTTGTCATGTGCCAAGGTAACCCTAGTGTAAGTCTGAAATTGCGGTCCTGTTATGAACTAATCTTCCTGATGTGCCAAACTTCATGCCAAGCAAACTGAACTAGCATTCTTATTAAAATAATTTCTATAGTGTGCCAAGTTAAACGTGATACAACACAAGCCTGGCTCTCGTGTCAAGAAATTATTTAACGTGCCAAGGTAAACGTGATGCAAGACAGTTGTAGCTTTCGTGTTAGGTGAGCCTACTGTTGTTGTACCAATTCAGACACAGCACGCCTATAATTATTAATATAGATGTAATATTAATTAATTTTCCGAGTTGAAAGGGATACAACACTCACCTCGCTCTTCTCCTAAAAGTGTCCCTCTATTAGCCAAGCTCAACTTACCTGCAACAGATATACATAGCGTCGTTTTTACCCTAAAACTCAAATTTAGGGCATGCTGTAACCCATTCCGGTATAGATACCTAGAAGTAAGTGATGAGCGTTTCAAGGTTAAACCTCTATCTTTAATGTGTCAAGATGACTGCAAGCTACAGGTATTTTATACCTAGCTCTTAAATCAAATATTAAAAATTAATGTACCAAGCCACACATAGGCGTGACCTCAGACACAGCGCTTGTCTGGAGCATTTCTTAAAATTAACAATATTGTTGACAGAGCCGAAGAGTTGCTAAAATCGTGAGAAGTCTTTCTTGCTGAAGGGATGATTATTTTACTTTACCTGATGACTGAAGCTGAAGATATTGGTTTCGTGAATGGTTAATTGGTTTTCTGCCCAGTCGGAAATAATGGTTGTGACTATACTATAATATAGTGCTCTATGAGAGATTAAGGTCGATTATGGATGATGAAACAATATGGTAGATATGTCGACCAAAACATAACGTTGATCTTAATATACAGTATTTAAGTCGATGTTGATGAAGGCAATATTGGTTGTTTAAGGATTGTCAGGAAACGAAGGTCGATGATAGTACATGGATGTTTGAAGACTATATATGGTAGAGCATATTACCATGGTAGGGTTGGGTTATAAACGGATTTGCGTATGTACGATCATCTCCCCATTATTTGTTGAGAATATGTATGGTTGTCATGGATTATAATATCATTAATATGGCTAGAATTTCCAACATAATCGACAAAAATAATATCGTATGATAAGTTTGAATACAAAACATCTAAAAATTCATATTTTAGTGCAAAAATTGTGCACATTTTCACTTTTTCTTTCCTGACGATGAATTGCAAAAAATTGCAGGGTATGTATGGACGCTAACCGTATTGACGTTAGTTTTATCTATTATATCCTGATTTTGTTATCGCTTCATCACTTTAGCGTAGTTACCCATCATTATTTGTTTTTTTTATTACCATGTTAAACAGTATTGCAATCTTTGATCAAATATTGTCATCTATTTTTATATTCATTCAGTTTATTTCATTAAAGTGTTATCAAGAAATTATTCTCATTAGCTTCATGTAAAAGGATGTCAAGTTTTATGATATAATTTAGCCTTACGGACCCTGGCAACGGGTACGGCCAAAATTCATCGACCAATTTGTGACTGACTCTGAACTGTGTCGTATATTGGTAGCTCCACACCGGCTTAGAGTGAAGAAGTTGTATATAAACATGCGCTAACTGCAGAGACTGGTTCAAGCTCCTGCTCTAACATCGTTCTGAAGTTTAGAGTCTTTGACTATTCTGAGCTGCAGGCCTAACATGCACGTATGAATTAAATTATTTTTTATATGCAACTAATCATCAGCAAACAAAGCAGGCATCCAGTGCTTAATATGTCAGCAGTTGAAAAAGTTGATCTTGGTTGATCATTTGCTGAACACAGTCGATTTTGGTCGTGAATGGTTTCTTATGGTTCACTATGGTAGATCATGGTTGTGCAGCCAAAACCTTGATGGTTGTAATTGGATATGAATGGTTGGCTATTATAGTTGGCAATGGTCTAGGAATCACGATATATCTCTACCGTAATGCACGTCACAAATGGTTGGCTATGGAGGATATTTCGTTAATAAACAACCAAAGATCTCGACCATAATCATCGTTGTTGCATACCATAATTTCTGACTGGGTGGATACACCTAAATGTATGCCAATGCAAGCCCTACCTACTGTTTATACCAAGCGTTGCAGCCTCTGCATAGAAATGTGTAAAAAACACCAGACAGAAGAGGTGTGGCAGGCTTGTTTGTTACTTTGAAGTAGGACCCAATGGTAAATGTGTCTTTTTATGGAAATCCGAAGTTTATATGTTGGAAGGCTTCAAAAATGAACGTTTTTAAAGCAATTACGGCGTTCACAGAGACTTGTTGTAGTGGAAAGGAGTGGGTGAAGTCTGTCTAACGGACAAGATGTTTAGCAGTGACTTTATCGAGTAGTTGATGTAGGAACAGTCGGCAGTAGTGATCTAGAAGGCAGTGAGGATAGTCGTTGTTTCTCAAATCCTCTGACTGTACAAGTACTGACCTCTGGACCCTCCAAAGAGCTTCATCCATGTCTATCTTAGACTACCCCTAATATCATAGGTGTCAAGAATTAGTTTAAATAGAAATGAAGGAAATTATGTGAAAGTTTGGTAGCCCTTCAAATTTTAGATTTTCTCATGATGAGAAAGATTTCGCGAAGCGTCATGACTTGGCTAATGAACTCGATGACTTTGTCAACCTTTTTGCTAATTTTAAGAAAAAATGTGATTTATGTAATAGTATTTCTTTGATACGCAACTGTAGGGGCTACTTAAAAATAGGTCAAGTTCCAAACTAAATTGAAAACAAAGCATACAGAGTAGCTACTTGTGTTTATTAAGGAAAAATTTCACTAATGTGCCAATACACTAAATCATGCCACTCTCCACACCTGATGCAAAACTACTCTTTTTTTATCTCACGAAAATTCCATGCAAGACTGAAGCAGCGCTTGTGCTAGCTGCATCTAACTAATGTACCAGAATAAATGTCATACGAAATTGTTATTGCGCTCGCAATAAAGAGTTTTTCTTTCATGTTCCATAGTAGCTATTCGTGAAGCGAAATTATTATCGCGCTCATTGTAAATTTCGTTCGTATCCCAAATTTCACTTGAAGCAAAATTATTAAAGAACTTGTGGTAAATTTTTTTCGTGCACGAAATATTTGTGGAGCCAAATTGTTATCTCACTAATAGTAAATTTAATTCGTGTTCTAAAATATGTTGAAGCAAAACCATTTTTACACTTTTTGAGAATCATTTTGCTGCTTCAGTCGCAGATTTATTAAAAATTTAAAAGCAAAGATTAATGTTAAAATCGAAAGTATAAATAAGAAAAGGTATCGTAGACCTGCTCCATCTTTATTCACGTACTAAAATGTATGCGAAGAAAAGTTATTATCGCACTCATAATAAATTTCATGTAGGTATGTACCAATATAGACAAAAAGTAAAATTACTATCGCACTTGTAAATTAAATTCATGTAACAAAATAGATGTTAAGCAAAATTATTATTACACTCGTAGTAAATAGAATTGTATTCATGTGCCAAGACAAGCGTGATGGAAAGTTGCCATAGAGCTCGTAGTACGGAAGAATATCCTTCATTATTGTGCCAAGCCACACGCGTGCCATAGCTCGCCACATTTGTGTCAAATTAGTCTCAATTAATAGCCATAAATCTTAACATAGGAAATGTTCAATGTAATCGAAGCTTTTTCTCGATACTGTCTATAGCACCACCTGAAGTGTCGTGAGAGAGTTCTTTTCAGTGGCAGGTTAGCGCTTTTGCCAAGGTTATTATTTTCCTGTCCGTTTCTGAGGCTTTTTCTCAACTGAATTATTTCCATTTGGCGTACCACGAGACGGTTTTCAGTGGCCACCGCTTGCCCGCTTCCCTGCACCAAGTTACTGCATTCGATATTGATAAAATTCTTATCTCAAACGTAAAATGAAAGAGGGATTGCTGTCGTTGAAGGGGAAGTTGAAAGCTGTCCTGTTTTCAACGTAAATGCAAAAGCTAGACCTTTCACTGTACTTTTTTCTTTTGAATGTTTCGTTGGTGCATGAAGTGATGAGTGTAGTGTCGGGCCCTGGGGAGCTGCTCGTCAGTGCCTGTAGTCCACCTCGCTGGTGACGTTTCGGCGAGCCAAACGGAGCTCAACCCTGCGACTTGAGTGTCGTGCTCCAATCGAATACTGCGTGAGAGCTCCGACAGTTGTTGTAGCTTTTGAGATAATCTGTCGTGGTGACTTGCGATCGCAGCTCATAATGTAACTAGAGCATGCTGAAAGCGCATACCTCCGCCAAGCAAGCTTAACGGTAACGAAAAACGTCAAATTGGCTCTCAAACCATGATTTTCTTTTTATCGACTTCAAAATCCTATCATTTGTGCCTTTTGATAGTATAACAGGTTGCTGCAATTTTCTTGAAGATCCGGTTATAACTTTTTCAGTCATGCTGCGAACAAACATTAAAACAAATGTAAGTCAAACACACAAACGGACCAACTGATTTGCACCAAAATTTAATTATCGACGTATTTTAACATTACTAACAACTCGTGTAAATTTCATAAAGATTCATTCAAAACTTTTTGAGTTATTGTGCTGAAAAGAACAAAATTAAACACAGAAAGAAACAAGCGAACGAATAAACAGATTATCACGAAAGTTTAGTCATTTACTCTTCGTAACAAACCTAACAACTCTTGTAAACTTCATGAAAATTCGTCTATAATTTATTGAGTTGAGGTTCCGGGAAAAAATAGGCAGACAACGAAATGGATGGACTGATTTACACGAAAAGTTAATCATCTGTTTCTGTTAACATACCTAACAATTCCTGAAAATTTTGTAAAGATACGTTCGTAACTTTTTGAGTTATCTTGGTAACAGACAAAGTCGACAAAAAGCATAACCACCTTGGCGGAGGTAATAATTCCATTTGAATTTAAGAATGATATTGATGAGGTGATCAGATGCCGTGACTTGGAGCCCGGAATAGGGTAGGCTTGCGTTAAATTGTTCCTCTCAGTTGCTTAGCCTTTCTGCCTGTCGTCGTTTACACTATTTTGCCCAGGTCGTGTTAGTTTTTCCACGAAGGTTCTCTATCCCGTTATATTCATTGGGGAAAAGCTTTTTATAGCGAGTTAGCAACTTTGGTTAGATAGGTAATATGTGTTTGCAGATCCACCTCTTTAATCAATCTTTCCGTTGTGCGGAACTTCGATCTAGGGCTTACCATCCGCCGTTTGGACCTACTTTCAGGCGTTAACCGCCCTGTGGTTGCGCATGAGACTTCCAAATATTCAACCCTTCATCCAAAGTGGCGGATCCAATGCCCAGCGCTCAAGATCCGGATAAGTTAAAAGAAGAAAGTTGTTACGTTTTGACTCAATATATCAAAAGCAACGCCCTCCGCTGATGTACGGTCGCTCGTCGAATTCCATGCAACTATGGAGACCGCTACGCTTTGATCTTCAAAATTTTTTACGTGAAATAACAAAGTACTCGGTAGCCCATTCCCCGAACACCGTAGTTCGCGTTGGAAAGTATTTAGTGGTTCCATCAAAAACGGATTCTCTGTTAAAAGCTTCGCGTCACAGTTTGCATGTTCTAATTTTGATCCCGTCGCTTCAGTTGTCCTTATACAAAAAAAGCTTGGGGCCCAGGCAGGTTTCGAACCCGTGTCTCAGGAACAATTGTCACGTGTAGGAAGCGTTACGCCTTAACCAATCGAGCCGTCATCAACAGTCTTAAAAGAACAGGTCTTGGTTCAAAAGTGAGTCGTATGTATACAACAAAGTAATTTCTCGCGCAATGCAACCTAGCATTGTTTGTGAATCATTAATTGATACCTAATTCGATATATACTATATTCATATTTCTGTTAGGAGCGCGCATATTTGACTTGTGCTATTCGATATATGGGTAACAGTGTTTCGAGCGCGGAAGCTTTTTGGAAAGTTCAGTTTTACGTTTTTGTTTACCAAACAGTACGTCTACTTTTTATAAATAGGCTTTTGAAAGAATTTTATATCTTTTGAAATATATGTATGCATACATACATAAATACTTGTACTGTATTTGAGAGGCGCTCAGATTATGCGACACTAATAGCACTATGAAAACATTATTCTGGTACAGTAAAGAGCATACAAAACTCACGCAGCATTGGACCTACATGCTAATAGAAAACTTCTGGGCTTGGAACTAGACGGAGACGAGTGTAACTTCCCGTTAACAACAGACGTTTCCCAGGCATATCACAAAAACACTGCCTAAATGTCGGTCATGAGGCAGAACGAAATGTTCTTTCTGCAGACAATGTAACTACAGGCTCTTCCGGTGAAACGACGGACACTATATATTGGTTCATTTTCGATACGGAGAAAATTGCAGTCACGTTTCAGATTTCTTCCTAATGAAATGCTGAACGTTTTTTTTACAGTGTACCTTACAAATACCATCTACTTTATCTAGCATCGAACTAGGATTCCTAATCTCGTACCATGTGTGGTGAGCAGCGAGTATTGTAAAATAGAGGGTAAATATCGTCATGTGGTAGCTAGCTGCTATTCTGCAACGTAGCCTATAGCTTAGCTTAGATTAACTAACATACTCATAACTATTTATTAGATATGGCGTGCAAAGAAAGGCGCTCCTGGTTATTGGTACAGCTAATGCAATGGCCGGGCTTAATAAAAGATGATTGTCACTAACACCACACAATCTTCATTATGCGTTTTCTTTTCGCTGCTTACCGGATTTTCCCCGTCACCGTGCTCCTGTTTGCTTCCTCTTTTTTTTCTTTTCCCGACTTGCTTTTCCTTCGCACGATATTCTCCGTTTTTTTTTTTACAAATCACGTGTCCTTTTCTTCCCTTTAAACATCACATTTTGTTCAGAAATTGTGAAGCTAACGCATAATTTGAAATCTGTATCCGGCAAAAAGACAAATTGAGACTGACTTCCTGCACTGGCACGTCCCGTATCTTTTGTCGGCAAAGCGTTGGCTGTAAACAATAACCGTGGAAGTTACGCCTTTCTCTTGTTCTGCACCGTCGTCCCTGAACAGATTCTCACCACACAGCCCAAGTGCCAAGTAGTTTGTAAGGCGAACATTTCTGCAGCATACAACGCGCGCCTGTTGACGCCATCTTGTAGGCTAGAGTGTCGTACTTTAGTGTCATTTTGTATGTTATAGTTGCGGTGTGTCACTGTAATGCTAATGTGTTGCCCTCTCTTTAGTGCCAATTTGGATGCCATCACGTGTATTCTGTCGCCATTTTAAAAGGTAATGACAGAATTCCGCTATCTTTTATCGTAGCGCCAGAGTGATGCGGCCATCTTGATTGATAGTAGCGGAGTGCCGCCATCTTAGTTGTTGGTGTCAGAGTGATGCCGCCATCTTGAATGATCATACCAATGCCCTCATCTTCGAACTTGCTCGCAAAAAACCGTGCACTTTTGTTGTCTGTCACGCAAAACTTGTTGATAATTTTTCTAGCTAACATTCAGTGGCGTTCCCTGTGTCCCAACGCCATGTTGTCGATGGCAGAACGCACTTCAACGCCATTTGAGTTCCAGGTCGGTGTAGGCTGACGTTCTGTGGCTCAAAATGGCGGCGTTGAAGTCTGTATGTGGAGATGAGGTGCCTGATGGCCCAGATCATTCTGAAGTAACGCGAACAGACTGGTAGCTGCTTTAGCAACTTAGTATTACGGTGGGTAGTTCTAGGTAACTAATACTATTTGTGTCAACAGTGTGACTGTGTAGCTATTAGACTCTATTTATCTAATTTTGTATGAAAGACTCTGAGAACTGTTAAGTGGAAGTTAGTCCAGACGATACTATAGACAGCGCTCGGCAGCAGTTATCTGTACGTTTGTTAGCACCTTGCTTCGCTGATTTTTATTGATTAACGTATTTACTGCTGTTGTTTGCTTTTGTTTTTAGTTTGTTCGATAGTGTAAAATAGTTTTGAACATGCTGGGTTTCAAACGGGATATTCAGCGTTCATGCTTAGTATTAGCTGTTCTACGCGCCAGCAGGATGTTCCACTCCGAATATCTTCGTTGCAAGTTTTGAATAAGTCGAAGTGTGTGAGTAAAGATAAATGAAGAATCGGCCAAAGAGTTGGCATATATTTTCGATTAATGAGAATTTTTCTGATTGCCAAAGCTGTGCATTGCCGTTTGAAATTGATGTCATCATAACCAGAGCCGTTTTGTACTCCGCCGGACGATACTGAAGACACTGAAGCGGTACTTACACCACTAAAAACGCTGCTAATTGTTACAAATAATACTTATTTTCTTTTCTTAGCTACATACATCCTAATGACTTGACGATTTTTCGTAGGTGTATATGATACAGATATCATATGTTGCAGAAATGAAAGTTGAACTCCATTTGTGTGAAAATCGTAATGGAAGCACACCGTCCTCCTCTCGCTCACGCCTGGCGATGCTTGCCGAGAACGCTTTCGATTCACACCCTGATCGAGTTGTCCTGATTGGCTGAGTTTTTAACTTGTCCGGGACGTCAGTAGCGGGCTTTTAGTTCGCTTGCAAGACGAAGCAAAGTAACAAACTGAAAGCCAACGATTGACGTTCCTGACAAGTGAAACTGGGCGATTTAGATTATCTCGATCTTGGTGTGCGATTGAGGGACGCTTGTGCTGGTAGCTTATATGCTTTCCCGTATATATACATAGTCAAATTTAGCAGGAGATATAAATATATATGCGTAGGTCACGTATCATATAACGACCTTCTGATGAAGTCATCTTAGGTGCGCTTAGCTATTATAGCAATTGTCAGAGTCCGTGTGGTTACTCTCAGCCCGCTGGCACGGCTTGCATCGACCGACAAGCCGCGTCTGCGACACAGCACTACCTTTCGCCGCAACAGTTGGTGAGACATTGAGCGCCCGGGCGACCCTGACGGGCAGACCGGACACTCAAATGGTAGAGATCGATATTGGTAGCGACGCGTATCAGCTTGCGCTTTATTGAAGCGGGTTGTACATAGTCGTCGCTGCACAATTGTGAGAATTTGCACCGCTTCTGTTGTTGCTTTCTTCATGCTGAAGAAGCTACAATATATACCTCACTGACCACCAGAAACAGAAACGAGCCGAGGGGCTGGCAGTGCTGCAAACTCCATTGTTATACCTATGTTTGTGGTCTAGGGTAAAATGAACCATTACATAGCTAAACTATCGGAAGCCTTCACACAGGCAGTTAGTTCACTGTTGACTTATTTTGTTACTTATTTTCTGTGCATAGTGTACAAAGTCTTCGTTAATTATTTTCTTTGTTTTCATGTTATTATGTTCATAAGGAATAATTTAAGTCTTCCGTAATGCAGTAGGGTTAATACATTTCCCTTATTTCTAATAAGTAGTGTGAACACATCAATACTGTTCCCTTGAATAGCATCAGGACTTGAAAAATTCATTAACTTAGTTTCCAATACATATATATATATATATAATTGGGATGATGATCGAAAACTGGGTTGAATGGTCTATTTGAATTTTTATTTTTTATGATTCTGCTCTTTCTGCTCTTATGATTCTTGCTGCTCCCATGCGCCGTGATCTGTGTAAGGGATTCCTCGTAATGCTAGTTACGTATACTAAGTAGAATTCGATTTCTCAGTTACATTTACCAAGGACTGAGAGGGCGTTTTAAACCTCAGATTCGGAAGATTCAGTCTTTGAATGTAACGGCAATAACTGTCTTGTGCTACACGCACGGTTTTTGTATTTACTGAATAGTGTAACTGGCCTAAACCGGACCATTGTTAACAGAGCGTCTGAGTACCAACCCTGTGGTTGTAAAAAAAATGGACTAGGCCATCGAATGGTGAACCTAAAAGTCGGAGTCGGAACTAAAGCTGTAGTTTTTCTTAATGACCCTTTGCACTCTAATTTTGTTTTGGGAGTCGAAGTTGGACTTCCACAATTAGGGATGGGGAGTTGGAATCGGGCCGCCTAGCTACTGCATCCTTAATTGTGAAACAATGGCGTAAATCGAAACTAGTTGCCTATCGGGAGATTATAGGCATAAAATGGGGCAGTGTTAGGAATACATCCCTACTAGCTATATAATTCGCGTGTATCTACTTCGTTCTTTGAGAATCTCCCAGGCACGGCGTTCTGCGCTTCACAGTCTCCTGCGCGTGTCTCCCGTGCTACATAATTCTGTCGTTTTGCTTTTCGCCGTTACTGTCTTTGTAGCAGCAAAAGTTAATACGTATAGTAATTTTGTTCTGCTAAAATTTGTTTGTTTATCTTTGTGCATGTATCGTCGCTGGTCGACACTGCTTTCGTATAAGTTGCACTATTTATATGATGTAAAATAATTGAAATTATCATCTCTAGCTCACACCATATATTTACTAGTGTCGTTTGGATTGTGATAGAAATTCACGTTGTACTGATTTATCTATATTTCTCACTAGCAACTCTACTTTTACTGGAATTTTTCCCTCTGCGTTTACTTAACATTTTTGATTCAACCCGCAAAGGCTGCACACGATAGTGTTGTAACCGTGTTCTTAAGCCAGTCGTCCGAATGCCCTGCTGTGTCGTTAAACAAGCAGAAAAGTGGACTATGGTCTGAGTTTAAATTAACTGCATATATGAAAAGAGATTAGAAACATTACTAGTCACAGTTATTTAAACTAGGCGGTTTTTATGTTAGCAAATCCATTGGTAGACACACAGTTGTGCTTACAAAAAGCTAACAAAGTGATCGGACGGTTTGCTGAGAGAACACGACCAAAACTCTGTCGTGTGAACCGCTCTTAACCCCCCTGGGAGCATTAAAAATTTATTGTCGTGAACAATTAAGCTTAGGAAGCAAATGTTTCGGAGCGTTGTAGTGTAGTTGGTACGTAAGCGAAGTCGTGTATTCCGAAGACCCATCAAGAAGCATTATGTTATCATTTTAAAAAGACTTGAAAAAGACAGGCAAGGAATCGTCCATTATAGACGACTATATTAGCTTGGAATTGTGCCAAATACGTAGAGACTCTTAGCGGTCACGTTTGACTCCAGAGTAGAAAGGTTTAGAAGTCAAGGTTGACGGTCGAGGTTTATATTCTGTTCTCCACTAGCTATTTAAAAAGTCAAAGCGTTCGTATTGAACTACATTGTCGAAAATTTAATCGTGAAAGCGATTACGTTAGACGACTAGACTGTCGACACTTAAAAAAAAAAAAGATCGTATGAGACCTGACTACCATAAAACTTGGAACTGGAAACGATCGCATCAGAAGAATGAGTGTAAAATATTTCTAAAGTCAAAACGGATTGTTGAAAGCATACAAATCGAATGGCCTGCGTTGGACAAGCAACACGAATGTCTGAAACTCATTGCGATCACATTAGGATACGCAGCGTTTACCAATTCCCGCCCTGATTTACTTAGTTTGAATGCTGTTTTCTTAGTTTTTTTACGTTAATAATTAGTTAGTTTGGGTGCCATTTATGTTTATTTAATCTAAAGTGTCCTGAATACTTGTTATTTGCAGGGGATAAGTTACACAATTGTGAATACTCATACATCTAAGCCTTAATTCATGTATTGTTTTGTAAAAATTTTGACTCTGTAGTACTTTCGCCATGCTTTGCCATTCATTTTTCTTTAGTTATTTATGTATGGTCGTCGGCTGCAGCTGTACTTACTCCTCTGGGCCAGTTGGCCTGAGCCTGGGCGCAGCCAAAGCTGACTTTACCCTTTATCTTCCCGGGATTTTCGATCCCGGTAAAGTTAGTCAGGTAAAATCTGAGGTAACTCCAATGGTTTTTGGATTTTTTCTGGTAGACAATAGACTTGAAAACCAAATGAACTTTCTTGGTATTTTGTATTACGAGTCGCCCTAATTCGCTATTTTTACGTACTTTTTCTCCTTCGAAGTGCCGCCCACGAGCGATTCGGACACTGATCTGAAATATTTTCAACGGACTTTCACCAAATTGAAATTGTAGAAAAGGTTGAAAGGTTTGAGCTGAGAGCTCTTTACGGCTTAACTTTTCCTTAGAGTTTGACCCACTATTTCAGCCAGGCTGGGTTCTCTTAACTACAAGGGCTCTTTATCCAATTGTATTGCTGTTGAAACAACAGCCGTTGTAGCAAAGTAGCACAGGCTTGTAAAATAGGGTTAACAAGACCTCTATGTACCAACTGTACATGTGTGTTCCATGTAATGGTATTCGTGTGTAAGTATGTGACGTGTACGTAGTCTTCTGCTCAACTTCATACTGGTTTTATATAACATTCCATACCTAGTTTTAAGACTAACCCTTTTATTTGTAAGATCGTTCCATAAATTATTAATGGTTAAGTGATAGTTGCTAGATGTAAGGTAACCTTCAGGTAAATGTATGTCGTCCAGTTCCGCTGTCATACATTTTTTCTCCGTTATGTACTTTACGACGAAGTCCCTCGTACTTAGTTCTTTTTTTTTTTGTTAGGGGAAGTAGCTCTTTATAATGACGAGCTGGGGAAGGTATGGAGGGGGGTCGTTACATAAGAACCTTCCGTCGAGGGCGCCATGGCTCTTGACGACCCTTGGTCAACTCCAGCCGTACTTTCTCCTCTGGGGCCAGTTGGCTTATATCCACAGCACGAACCAGTGCGTGTGGGTTTCCCAGTGGAAGGTGCCGTCAAGTTGACATTACCTGTATCATAATCTTTTTCAAAATTTCCAAATTGATACGTGAAAGAACCGACTAGCCGCTAGCGTAGCAACATTTATGGCCGCCCCAGATCTGTTTCACGATATTTTGCTCTTGGGGCGGCCAAGAATTCTATCAGGGTATAGCGCCCCTCGTAGAGGATATTTAAAATAGTGTTATTCCTATACCAGACACGAAAACTTATTTCGTTGTTATTCGGCTTATGTACTACGACGCGATGCACTGACGTATGGCGGCTTGCGAAAATACGCTTTTTTGGCTCTGTCCCAAGTCCTGTCTCCTTGTGTTGTTTTGTTTCCATTGTCTTCAGAGTGTGTAAAATTGTGCGAAAGTGTGACCCATGTCCGTAAAGTAAGCGAAAATGAGCGTTCGGCGTGATATGGACGAGCAAATCCGAAGCGCTGGGTAGCGGTGCATCCATACTGCTCTTACTTTTCTTCTAGGCTCTATAGTTCCGACTCGTATCTATATTTTGCTACTGACTCGGCTCTATTTTCGCTCTATTGATACCTATTTGATATACAACCAGTAGGTACTGCAGTTAGTAAAAGACATATTTACTTTCAGACATTTATCTTCTGTCAATTCTCTTACTCTGATCTTTCGTAGCAACTGATCCTCTATTCACTCCAGGCGCATTGTGCCACTGAAGCGTTAGTAAAAGTTTCTACTACTGCTACTTTGATAGGCACGGCAAAGCCTAGTTAAGCTAAGCCCACCACGTTGTACTTGTCCGGGACTCTATACAGAAACGTTGGTTTCACCATTTTAAGTCGTTGTGCTAGTGTTAGCAGCAACCCCATTAAGCGCGAGGCAGCCAAGAATTTTGTTTTACGGAGCAGGATTTCGTTTTCGGTCGTTTCAAAGGTAATCGATTCGCGGTTAACGTAAAAATTCCCCAAAGTGTTGAAACCGACGCTCCTGTCTCCAGTCTTAGACGAGTCAAACCTGGTCAGCTTCGCTTAGTTCAACTTTACCGTGCCATTTAGTGACTCCTTTTGTGTACGAAAGTGACTAATAAAGTGCTTTATCGCGTATACATAGACCGCAACAGTACTTGACTCTTAGGTCCAAGTGGCCTCTGACGCTGGCGGCCAAAATGGGATTTTCTCAAGAGCTATTATTGAACATGTCCAGACACGGTCATGCAGGCAAGCGCCCAAGTGCGTCCCCGCCGTGTCCAAGATGCCTTCTCCGCAAGAAAAATGTTCGGTACCTTGGAACTTTTTCTTCAGTAGCTATTAGGGGAAAAGAATAGCTCATGAGAGAATCCCATTTTTCTGTTGCAGACTTTTGTCCGCCAGCGTCAGACCTGAGAGTAGAGTACTGTTGCGGTCTATGGTGGAGGAGCCCTCAGGGGCATATTGTGGCAAGCTCTTTCCCTGCCACAATATGTTTGGACATCACGCACCCAAGGGTCCCGAGTGCCTTCTCCGCAGGGGATGGATGTTGCAAGTTGCCGCAGTTCCTGCTGATGAGGTTAGTTTTGTAGTGTTAGATAGGCTCTCAGTACTTCCCCTTCTGTTTTGGGAGGTGGGCTGCCGATCGAGGTGGCTGACCTATTCCCGCTAGACTTCTACCTTCTTGTATTTCGTTTCCTTCCCCTGTGCGGCGCAGCTGAGCGAAAGCGTTCAGCCGCGCCCGGGTCAACCTCTACGAGTTGAACGCGGAAAAAGGACAGTCATCGCGTGACTGGTGAGACTCTGGATGGCCGTCTTTTCGGCTCACAAAAATCATTGACAATTTAAACGCGCCCTAGTCGGCGCACGAGCCTGTGGTTAGACACAGGAATAGTTCCGCGCGATATAGGCAGTGTGCCACTGAAGCGCTAGTAAAAACTACTACTACTACTATGGTGGAGGATTAGCACAACGCCATACAAGTTTAGAATTCGATTCACGGATGCTAGTTTCATACGTAGTGTAGGCAAAAAAATTGATCTGTGAACGCGTGTTTTTAATTTAATTCCTTTAGTGCATAACACCTTTTCAAATTCGAAGTATCTGTAGTCTGTCGAAAGAATGGATTGCCTATGCGTTTGTTTAGTAATTGGCGTGATCCCTTGAAAGTTTCCGTGGTCCGGTGTCTTTTTCTAATCGCCGCGAGTGTGACACAAGAGACGTACTAAGGATGTTGTAGCTTCGTCCGAGCGTAGATAATTATTGATGAATCTTGGGATGGTGTGTGCCATATGTTCTCAAAAGACATGAATATTTTTCTATAGTAAGCTGTATTAGCCGTACAGAAATTTTCTCACAAGAACTTGCTACTTTTATTTCCCTTCTCATCGATTTGCCAGCCTATCACTGAAAGGTTCAGCATACGAGAGGCGAATAGAAATTACGGAGCCAGGCGTAGATATCTGTGAGGTCAACAGATTGCCCTCGTGGTCTACTACTAGTTAGATTTTATGCTTCAAGGGTGGTATCCTGGTTTTTGAAAACAAACCAAGCTGATTATATATTCGGAGAACAGATGTTTGAAGACAAATATACGGTACGGTAAACAGTCCAAGTTAGAAATTCAGAATTGAAGTGTATATAGATATATATAGACATATTTAAAGTTGAATTTACAGATTCTACAGCCTCGAAGTCGAAGCGATAGCGCAGTCTAGAGGTTTGCTCCACCAGCTACCATGTCGATATTTGTTTCACCTCAGCTTTGCCTTTATATTTCTTCCCGAAATAGAATCAAAATTAGCTAACATATGGAGTACATCAGGAGCAGAATAGGATAGGAACAACTGACTTCGATACCCCGATGAGAGCCGCCAGTGTTGAACAATGCTCTCACATTTTGAAGACGAGCATCCTGAGAGCAGCTGAAAGATACATCGCAAATAAACGAGTTAGTATCAGTAATGATCCCTCTGGATGAATCGGGCAGTCAAATGCTGCATTGCAAGGCGACAAGTGCGTTACAAAGCTTGGAAGCGCAATCCAACAGAGGAGAACAGGGCCAGTCACATTAGGGCATGCCGGGATGTAAAGAAAATAGTCAGGACCACAAAAAGGGGAAAAGAAGTATCCGTGGCCACTATGGCAAAACGCAACCCAAAGGCATTTTATAAATATGTAAATGAAAGAAGAAAAAAAAACCATAGGTCCGCTCAAAAGACCTGACGGTGCAATCACCAATGACCTAAGAGACAAAGCCATAATCCTGAACGACTGTTTCACATCTGTATTTACTATAGAAAATGTTACGAATATTCCTGGACCGGCACCGATGCAAGTTTTTCCCATAAGCGTCTGCTTTCACGGAGATCGAGATCCTTCAAGAACTGACCCACCTACATGTGTTCAAATCCACTGGCCCAGATAATTTTACTCCTCGTGTACTACGGGAAATGGCTCCAATCATCCAGAAGCGACTGCTCGAAATATTTAATCGGTCTCTGAGAACGGGATAAGTTCCACAGGATTGGAGGCTAGCTAACGTGATACCAATACATAAGAAGGGGAACAAGAAAAACCCCAGCAACTTTCGACCAATCAGTCTCACATCGGTCGTCAGTAAAGCAATTGAACGCCTCCTGAAAAAGCGCATCACCGACCACCTGAGGATGGATCAGCTCATATCCGACTCTCAGCTTGGCTTCCGAAATGGAAGAAGCTGCTTAATACACCTGCTGGACTTTTTCTCAAATTTACGGATATTAAAGATGAAGAAAAGAGTGTAGACCTTGTGTATCTAGATTTCCAAAAGGCTTTTGATAAAGTTCCCCATCAACGACTAATTAAAAAACTGGAAGCTCATGGTATCCAGGGAGACTACTTACGATGGATCGGGGCATGGCTGACAGGTCGGCCGCAGCGAGTGAAACTCGAAGGAGCAACGAGCGACTGGACGCAGGTATCATCAGGGGTTCCACATGGTACTGTGCTTGGCCCACTTCTGTTCTCAATTTACATCCATAATCTGGATCTTAACATCCGTAGTAAAATCAGTAAATTTGCGGATGATACAAAACTATGTCATCCAGCCACGAAAAGAGCCGAGCTCCAACAAGACCTTGACCACCTCATGGAATGGAGCGCAACGTGGCAGATGAGCTTTAATATCAACAAATGCTCAGTAATGCACGTCGGGCTTGTGAACCCTTCAACCCCATTGAAAATGAATGGGACGGAATTGGCTCCTGTCACCCAACAACGTGACTTGGGAATCACAATTACAAACAAACTACAGCACAGTCAGCAAGTTGACA